>VXAZ01001872.1:4655-40110 GCA_013399875.1 Gymnorhina tibicen | reverse complement strand
TATTGCTGAGTACTCAATGGGTTTAAGATATAATAACAATATTTAAGAATTTTGAATTTCCTTTTTCTATCTGAGTTTGTTTTTGGACGCTTCTAAGAAAAATCTACTGATTTCAGCTTTACCACCCTGACTTCTCACATAGGTGTCTTGATGACTGGTATATTTAAAAGAGATGAAAAATTGAAACCCTCAGTCACAGTCACAGGTAAGTTTCTGTCACAATTCTATATTTGGCCCTCAGACTCTTTGAAGCTCATTCTACATCTGTCCCTCCATGCCCCGCCCCCAAATCTTTTAAAAAGATTTTAAAAGCTCAGCCAAAACCAAACCCAAGAACAACCCTGAGTCCTCAGATATTCATATCTTAGTGCGCAGACACTAAAATTAAATGATGCTAACGTGTTTCAGAATAGAAGACGGTAATGTTCCCTGAGTAAGCAAAAAAAATTCTGAATGCTGTATTGAATTTTATTGTGGGATATAATTGAATTGCTGATTTAAAAATATCTATTTATACATTTGACTTGTTGCTGAGGCTTTTTATGGTTGAAAAGTGCAAATGACCAAACCAAATCATACCAAAAGGCAATATTCAAACCTTGACAATTTCTAGTCAAATTACTTACCTCTCTATATATTTACAAAACCCTGAGATTTAAGCTTGGATATTTAGGACTGATACAAAGACTTATGCAAACTTTGATAATAAGATATCTTGGGTTTGAGTATTTTGAAAATATTTTGTTAATTAACAATTGTTTTTCAGATTTTGTTTCCAAAAGTCTCAGTAACTACAAAGTATTATATTTCTGTTTCTGAAAAATGGTTATGACAGTTCTAAAGCAATCCTTTTCAGGAGTGTCTCAATGAAGTTTCATAAAAATAGCATAGATGTGGCTTAATCAGGAAAAGAGAGAACTCTCACTCCCAAGTGATTAACTATACCCCAAACATTGTATACAGGTAACCAAAGAAAAATAGTCTGTGAAAAGACACTGAAACAAATATTCACAGGGTGCAGAGACTGCAAATAATGAAGAACTGACGCAAGAAGTGCCCTTGTCAATGCTAAACTGAAAGAGCAAGAGGGGGACAAGTTATTCAGAATTTACTTAAGTAAAGCTCTACCAGAGGAAATGTTTGAGGTCATAAGGATTTCATTTTCACTGGAGGCTCTTCCCTCCAAAATCTCTCTTTGCTTTATGCCAGAGAAGCCCTCAGCGGTCAGTGTTGGGGCCAATACTGTTCCACACCTCTGTCAGTGACATGGACAGTGGGATTGAGGGCACCCTCAGCAAGTTTGCTGATGACACCAAGCTGTGTGGGGCAGTGGAGACACGCTGGAGGGAAGGGATGGCATCCACAGGGACCTGGACAGGCCTGAGAGGTGGGACCATGCAAACCTCACGGAGTTCAGCAAGGCCAAGTGCAAGGTCCTACACCTGCACTGGGGCAATCCCAGACACACCAACAGGTTGGGCAGAGAAGTGAGGGAGAGCAGCCCTAAGGGGAAGGACTTGGGGGTGGTGGCTGATGAAAAACTCACCATGAGCCAGCAGTGAGTGCTCACAGCCCAGAAAGCCAAGGGAATCCTGGGCTGCATCCAAAGCAGTGTGGCCAGCAGGTCAAGGGAGGGGATCGTGCCACTCTATTCTGCTCTTGTGTCGCCCCACCAGGAGCACTGTGTCCAGCCCTGGTGTCCCCAGCACAAGAGTGACAAGGAACTGCTGGAACAAGTCCAGAGGAGGCCACAAAGCTGATAGGAGGACTGGAGCACGTCCCCTAAAAAGACAGGCTGAGCAAATTGGGGCTGTTCAGCCTGGAGAAGAGAAGATTGTGTGGAGACCTCATAGCAACCCGCCAGTATCCAAAGGGGCCTACTGGGAAGATGGAGGAGGTCCCTTTTTCAGGAACTGTAGTGATAGGGCAAGGAATAAAGAGTTCAAAATGAGAGAAGAAAAAATTTAAGTTAGATGTATGGAAGAAATTCTTTACTGCAAGGGTGGTGAGGCACTGGAAGAGGTTGCCCAGAAAAATTTGGATGTCCCAACTCTGGAAGTGTTCAAGGTCAGGTTGGATAGCGAATTGAGGAACCTGGTCTACTGGGGGGTGTCCTTGCATCTGGCAGGGGGGTTGGGGTGAGATGATTTTTATGGTCGCTTCCAACTCAATCCATCTTATGATTCTGTGATCCTATAAAGCAACCACAATCCTCAGACTCTGAGGCCTTTGAGACTGTGGTTGGCATCAAGTATCTCTCTCTGTTTTTCTGCTTTTAAAAATTCTTTGCAGCTTTTACAGGTCAAGACTACTAAGTGCAGGGCTATGTACTGCAAAACCTAACTGAAAACTCATGTTAAATAGGACTGAAAATGTGGTGAAAGCTAACCTCCAACTGATGAACCATTGCTTTGTGGAAATCATATCTAGAAGTAATTATTCTTTTCTCTTTTTGTTCCTCATTACATTCTATATATTAAAAAAAAAATTATCACAAGAAACTAAGTGTCTGTGACATGGTAACACCTGAAAGTGGCTGTAGATCTAATCTAGTTTCATTAAACTTCATTCTCTGGGTTGACATTTTACTGTAAAATTGAGATTAAATAATTAATTTCACTTCTTGTGTCAACACAGTGATAGCTCAATGACATGATTTCTGGGCCCAAATACATTGTTTCACAGAGGTAAAGAGCTTCTCTGCCTCCCACTGATCAGGTGGGGTAATCCTGTTTTCTGACCCGCCTCAGTGGGGTGCAGTGTTCATCCCCTTCAGTGTGAAAAAGGACATTGTATTCAGACTGCAGCAATGACAACAGGAACTGCTGTGGCAGCTGTTAGCCACAAAAACAGAGTGCAATAGTTAGATCAGGGTCTTGTTTCCAGCACTGCCCAACAGCAGGCATTTGGTGAAGATTATAGGGAAACCACACTCATGAAGCGATTCTTCTCCAAGATTCCTTTTCCACCTTTAGCAGTTACTAGTTTAGAAAGCTTCTGTCAAAGAGATGATGATGTCCTGATGTTTGGAAGTTAATCTGGCTCTTTGCAACAAGCAACACTGAATTATAAAAGAACTTTGTTGGACTCGTGGGTCTGTTCTTGACCTTTACTTCACCTCATAAGAAGACAGAGGTGTCCAGATCAAATACACAGAGAATATCTTTGTGGTTTCAATGCTATTAATCAGAGAATATATCAAAACATCTCATGCCACAAGCATCCTACAGTTTCTGGGCACATTTTTCCTCGGGTTACTGCTGAATGAAATGTGAATCTGAACTCATTCTGAGGAATTCATTTCCCTAAAGATTTTCACTGTGCCTTAGAAGGCTATGAATAACTGTGCAACACTTCATTTCTGTCATCAGTTGCTTTGGTGAAAGACTTTATTTTTATACAGATGAAACAGAGAAAAAAAATAATAAAAATCCCAACAAACCCCAAACTATAGCAAGAACAAGGGTAACGAATATAAAATGCACAAGTGATGGGTGATTGTTGTACCTTTGTATATTGGAGTAAAAGGGTTGTAAATTGGGTTTCTATACTCTGCAGTGATATTCCACAGATGTAATTGTTCTTATGATTCTTTTTGCATCAGTAGGCACTAGGATCCTGTCTGTGATGTCTGCTTTGGAGATACTGGTGCACATGTATATGTTAAATTATTATTGAAAGACTTTATGTGCACTCTTTCCCTGACAGTCAGATCCCAGGAACCATTCACATTCATGCACAAGGTGTATCTCAATGCCATGCTACTGTGAATTCTAGTCCAAAGGCATACAAATGCACGGCATTTAAATCCATTAGGTGATACAAGTGCATTATGATCACAGATGAGTAGGAGATTAGGAGATAACCTGACCTTGGTAGGCAGAAAAAGAGCTGCTGGTGCAGTATCAGTGTAGTGTAGTGTACTACAGCTGTTTCAGCATCCACAGCAATTGCATTAGAATGAGCACAGATCACGTGAGGATACTTTCAAAGAAGGATTAATAATCTATGATAAAAGGACATGTTATTCACAACAGAGGGAAAGTGAAGAACAGATTTAAGGCAGTTTGACATTATGTAATTCCAGTTAATCCATAGAAAATGTTGCATATGAAGAAACTCTTACTTTTCTTCAACATGCCATTTCATATTCCTTGACCTATTACTATTTGAACTAAATAAACTCAAATTATTCTGAATAAAATATCCAAATCCAGCATGAATAATCCACAACTGATTAAATCAGTATACATTTCAAACTCTTAACTTTAATTCTATACTAGATTTAATTGGGTTTTGGAGTTATGTGCTGGATTTTTCTTTGATCTGCAGAAGGAGCAAAGAGTACATCACAGCGCTCAAGGAAGGAGACATGAGTACTGCTTGAGAGAGGCTAACTAAATTTCTCCTTAAGCCATAAAGACTGTGCCTTTTCAGAAGTGTCTCCTTTCCCAGATGTACCTTTTTCCACTCTTTGTTTCCTGTGTACTTCTGCAAAAGGAAAAGACACACAGGTTACTTAAGACAACCCAAAGGGATAGATTGCACCTGAGCCCCTGCCTGCACTTGTGACACAGAAGTACAGCCTCCTATTTTTCTCTGTGCACAGGCAGGCATTCTCAGGGTCCCCACAGCAAAATAGCCGTCTTTTGTCACAAGAAAGAAAATATTCTGCATCTTAATAGTTGAAGGATTGATTTCCAGAGGAGCTCATTATAAGCTTGGGATTCAGGTGTTACTTTAGGGTTCTACTAAATTTTCTCTGTTAATGAGTTACTGAAAACTATATTTTCTTCTGGGAAATAGCTGGAACAGTCCCTTTTTGTGCAAATAAACCTAAATTTTATTCCCTGATCTTTCTTGCTCCAATTCCTTCCTATACCTGGGTTCTGATGATGTTTCATAATAATCAAGAACAATTTTAATTCTGCTCCTAGCTGTTTTTTCTGAAAGGTTTTCCAAGACCTCAACAGTGTGAGAATAGGAAAAAAAACCAAAATATATTAGACAAAAATAAAAAGAAAAGTGACAAAAATTATCAACCAATTAGAGTTTCAATCTCTGAACTCAGAAGGACCTGATTTATATTTTTCTCTCAGAAGGTACCTCCATTAATCTCCATTGTTTCAGCAGAATAAAATAGGAATAAAGCCTTTAAAATACAATTCACTGAGTTCAACCCTAGGTGATAAATTCTGGCCTTACCTGTCACATTTAATCCAGTTCTTTTATACAACCTCTTCAGAAAATTCTCAGAAAGGTTATCAGTGCATCAGCTAACACCTTTGTAGTCCAGCTGAAGATTCTAGCATGAATTCCAGAAGCAAAGGTTACTCATTTAAAATAAAAGCTTAAGGGAACTGAGCTATACCTTTAATTTATTTTGCAAATATTGAATGCACAGACACACTTTGCTTCAAACCATACTTTATTTTAGGTCCATAGCTTGCAAATGAACACTGAACTTCTAAACCAAACCTTTTGCTGTCTGCTCATTACTTCTGCTATACGATACTTTGCAGTTCCTGTCTGTGCAATTTCCTCTTTTTAATGTACAAACAAAACATGATGAACTAAACATGCTATAGCATGTATTTTTTGGCAAGCAAAAAAGATGAGGTAATTGAAGATGGTTATTATTTCCAGCTGTACAATGCTAGCACATAGTGACATTTAAATAATAAGAGAGAAAGTAAAATAGGTGTCGTGGTTTTAACAATACTGCCCTCTAAACATCCCAACTCATTAATAACTATTCATTATTTTGGATATACCATTGTCACACTGAAGCTGTGTCTCAGACTATTTAAGTAATTTCTGATATGTAAAAAAAAGACAAAACTCAATCCTGAAAAATTGGAAAACGCTGCAGTAACTAGATATTTTTCTTATAAATAGCTGTTATTATAACTAGATGACTAGACAAGTCATGTAGAGATCTCTGAGACATAAAGAATTGCTTCTAGGAAAATTCTTTTTCTTTGTTATAGAATAGATTAATTATGAGAAAACGACTCATCTTTATTTTTCAGAAATCTGCAATAAACACGCAGGATTTTTCGTGGAATGTTATTTTGTAGAAGAGCTGTCAAGGTTTTCCACACATTCTTCTGATTAACCTTTAGTTCAAGATCATTTTCAGTAAGAAACTATTGTTTCTGTCTTGATCTCCTGTCTGGCAATCTGTTGCAAGCAGTATTTTACCTGGTACATTTTTTCTCAGAAATTATAGTTTTTATTACTCAGTCATGCAGACAGTAGCTGAACATAAAGCAGGAAATGGTGCTGTTCCAACTAAGTAGTCCTGTGCTTGAATCATGAGCTGACTGGCTCTGTGGGGAGAGATAGGCTGATTTAATTTCCATATTCTTACTGTAATTCTATGGAATTAGCCACCAAACAGAACTGTTTAATAATCCATGGTTAATTGAAATGTGTATACTCATTTTCCATTTGAAAAATAAAACCAGCAAATACTTGGCTTGTTTGAAGTCAATAGCCATTACACACAAAAATGGTGTGTACTGGATTGGGACTGTCAGCCCCTTGTCTCAGTAAATTTGGAAAAACTGCTGCATGTACATGAAGCTTTTACCAGTGCTTTGCAGAGGTTCTGTTCATAACAAGTGATCCATGGAAACCATAGTAACTCATGAATTTTCATGTAAGGCACAGTTGGTTCTCCCACATTTGCATGCTCTTCAACTTACTTTTGCTGGGAGGACAGCACACAACTCTCTTCTTCCATGCCTTTACAGTCATAATGTTGTCCTCAGCAGTGGTCCAATCTATCCCTCCAGTTCCACACTTTCCACAGAACTGCTGAAGCAAAGGACCAAAGTTCAGCAATTAACTCCAAAATCTTTCTTAAGACCTCATTTCATAAACAGTGAGCAGTGATTCTCAAAGAATGTGAATGTTTCACAGGTAACAGAGATGCATACCAGTGTAAACGTAAACTGATATCATTATGAATTAAATCCTCCTTAAGATATTAAATGGCATCTCTTTTGTTTATGATGTGGAAAAATCTAACATTAAAACAGTCTTGCAGTGTAGCACTGCATTTCCCTTGAATTACGTAGTAAGGGAAAAAACAGTTAAAAAACGCAGTGGAATGCAGCAAAAAAAATCAACTATGGAAGTTCGTTAATGGTAGAACATATTCTATTATTTCATTAACTCAGTTAACTCCCCAAATGGTTATTAATATCAAATTGCTCATTTTGTGTCCCAAAAAGTAACGTATAGTGAAAAAGATACTGAAGACTGGCATATACCTTCAGTGTTTCTTACTTCTGTAAGCAATTTGGTCATGTGCACATAGCTCACAAGTTCAGGACCAGCAACCTATGTGGTCATCCAGTCCTTCTCTTCAAAAATATCACTGGTTCATACATTTCATTCTTTTACCACTGTGCTGAGTCTCAGTAGCTTGGTTTTAGTCAAAGCACATCTTCTAAATATATATCTGAGATCATCTTAAGACCTGTGAAGTAACCGCATCCATCTAAAAAACGTGTAAGTGACTTGTAATTCACTACTAAAATTATGCCTTATTTCCTATTTAAATTTGTCTGCCTTCAGGTTCTTCGTGTTAAATTTTGTCATTCCTTTCTAAAAGTCTAGCTTTATGACTGTATTTTCTCCATATAAAAACACTTAGATACTGTAAGCAACTCAAGAGTTTTCTTTTTGGTGTCCTTAACACACTGAGCTGTTTTAAACCTCCTGATAAGCTTTCCACACATTCAGTCACACAAAGGCTAATTTCTATATCCTAACTTTTTACTTCAGCATCTTTTTTTTCAAATGTAAACACTGAAACTATAAACAGCATTTCGACATCAGCAATTTCTGTAGAACTCTGATATGCATGACTTAGAATATATACCCAGTTCTTTCTGAATTAAATGGAACTTTGAAATATTCTTTGGAACTCATAGAGTAAGATTAGAACTTTAAAAACCAAAGGCCACCACTTTGGATTATTATGATTTCATAAACTCATTTTTCAGTTTTATAAAATAATCTGCATCAAAATAATATACGGTGACACCAAATAATTAATTTAAATCAAGTGAACTCTTAGGTACATGGATATGTTAATTTTGAGGAATTGTGAGAGATCATATTTAAATTTAAGTTTTGATGAGAAGCACTAGTGGAAAAGTTTGCTTGCCTTGTAGTAAATATGTCTCACTTACGGATTTTATGCCAAAGCTGCAGCAGGTATCTTTGACATAACTATGTTTCACAATCCTTGTATTTGTATAGCTGATGGTAGAGGTGAGTCTTGGTCTCCCAAGGCTTATTTATTTTCAAAGCATATTCTCTTATGTGCTATTTTTGTCCTTTTTTTGACAAATCTACTTTCAAACATCCTTGATCTAAAGTAGCTAGAAAGGACTATAAGTTGTACACTGCAATTGAAACAAAACAAACTGATTAAAAGGACTTTGGTTATCGTCTACTTATATATGGTACAAATGTTTGAACTGATCTAACAAGATCATTTTCATTGTGACTTGGCCCACCAAGTTTACCAAACTAAGAAAGTCCTTAAAAACTAAGATGAAAAGTAGCAGTTTACTGACATACTTATCACTGTAAATGTTCGATGATTGATTTGGGAGCTGAAATCATAACTATTTTAAGGATCATCTCTTTCATTCGGCCCAATTCTGCTTTCTTACTTAAGTCAGTGCTATAGATTTGAACCATCACTTCACTATCACTCATCAGTGTGATAATAATAAGGACTGGTGGATTCATTCCTTCTACTGGATTTTTGGCCAAAAAAATGCTGTACATGAGTGAATATTAAAGTTTATGCCTTGAATTTCATGTGACTAATTTAAAGGTCATACTTGTTAACTGTTGCAAATTTTTGCCTATGGAACCTTTGACATTATAAAATGAAATTTAATATTATAACACTCTAAAATTCCTTCAGCCAATGGATTTTGTTTCATATTATATGGCATTTCACATCTTGAAAGCATGGCATTCCAAGCCCTATTCTTAAGGCAAAAAACAGAAGTATATTTCGATTATGCAGACACCTGTAAAGACTAATTGTAGGTGAGCATGTTGTACTCGGGACTGAAAAGGACTTTTTTTTTATCCTTATCACTTGGAAGAGTGGGAAGAAAGTAACTTACGTTACAGAGGGAATAGACAGCACTTTTTATCTGGCAACAGATGTACAGTTTGATTGTGAAAAGGTTAACACCCTACTCTGGTGTTCCTAGTTCACAATTATTAAGTAGCATCTTGCCATTCTGATTTCTTCCTCTGAAATCTCTCGACTTGACATGGTTGTCTAGAGTTACACAGATCAAACCTCTTACAAACCTAAGGTTTGGATAGACAAGTCATAGCTTCCCACTGGTGAGCTGTCAGTCCTGCATGTTTGCAAAAAAAATTTACTATGTGAAAAAAACAAAGTCTGTTAACAGCAGGCCTAAATTTACTAGTTTCTTATTTTCAGTCAAAAGATTTAAAGGAAACTTAAAATGCAGGCATTTGAAATTACTGTAACGGATGTTTTATCATCACAAAATGTCTGCTTCTCTGAAACTTTATTTGGAAAACTTCAGCTTTTTAGAACTTGAAAACTATGCTAGTGGAGATTATATACTGAAACATGCGGGATAGAGTGTGACTGGAAGGTTCCACTGTCACTGCTGTGTCAGGAGATTGCAGCCAGTCATGTCTGAAAATCTGAGACATATTCCTTCTACTCATACCCTTGTATTTTGCATCCTGGCTAGTGTGCTAGCAATAATACAGTAATATCTTTTAGATGACATGTTAAATCAAAGTTTTCCAGAGATTAGCGATTACATGGCACATTTTGAAAAAGAGAAGTACAATAAATCTAGTGTCCTGACAAATTTCTTCAGTAGTCTTCATAACCTTTCCCCTAAGGCAAGGGCATGGTCTCTTTGGAAATAAGCATTCATGCTCAAAGAGATGTCCTGCTCAAAAAGCTGCTAAAAGATTAACGGATATCTAATGCTCTAGGACACATTGCAATATGCCATTTTTGGAATGCCACAGTTTCACGGTTGCATTAAAGTGTAATTTTATTTCTGTGCTCGGCATATAGATTGCAGATGGCTCTATTTTTCACTGGTTTATTGAAACACTGGCAATTTGAAATATAGTCCTAGGGCCACATGTTATATACAAAATGTATAAACTTCATATTTACAGGAAATTAAAATGAGGGTTTTCATGGATTGAAGGTTGTGAGACTAATATGGGAATTTTAGGAAAATTATTTCCTTTGCTACAGAGTAGAAATATTACTTTAAAAAAATGGAAAAAGGCAACCAACCAAAAAAAACCCACAAAAACCCATAAACAAACAAACAGTAACAACAAAGCAGCCCTGGAGTTCTCAAGTTCAGCAAATTTATAGATAAGGTAATTTTCATTTTTATATAGTATCCAGTTGTAATAATTGTATAGCATGTCTTCCAGATGAATGCACATCTTCAAGGATTAAAAGTAAAGTTCTGTGAAAATATTGCCAGTTCTCAGAAACAAAGGTTTCTTTTTTGCATTTGAAAAGTCATCTGCCTCTATCACATTGGCTTTATCATCAATACATAATTTCTTCTTAAACAAAGGAAGAAAATGTAGGTGTTGATTTTCCTGAGTGTTACCAACCAGCATTTGGACACCTTTTTTTTTTTAGCTTTTATATGTTTACATGTTTATAGCACTTTAGAAGATTTTCTATCAAAGTTTTCCATAAATTTTTAAATGCATGTGACATATTTTAGCACATGGAGGATGTATTACGTAATTAACTTTCAGGTATGCAGTTCCCTAGGCGCATGGTTGTGGGTCTCTCAAACTGCTTCAATTCAAACTGTTGTAGTCATTCTAACTTAAGATTTACCCATAGAAACAGATGGGGGTATATGTACTTATGGTCTCCTTGCTGTAGCCACGTAGCCTAAGTGTCAAGAACTGTAGCCAGAACTGGAGTGCCAGATTGTGTATTATCACAGTTGAATTGCACAGAATGTGTTTTAACCTGGAACACAAACAGAAATGTATTCTGTTAAATTAAGGATTGTGGTTAAGTATTGAGATGGGGAAAATGCAATATCTGATCTGTGCAATATGTGAGATATGTACTCCTGAAGCCTGAAACCCTCTGCTGGCACCTGGTGTGTTAAGGGTCAAGCAGCAGTGCTGCCTCTGGACTCAGCAACTGCTGGAGCACCACGGCTCCTTCTCAGTCATGATTTACTGCTTGTTTTCAGAATCAAGGAACTTTCTTCTGAGATTTCTGAAGAGTGTGAAGAACAGAGCTTAGGCTCCTCAGAAGGGTGAGGATTAATGTTACTTTTAGGTCTGCAAAGGGTTTGTGTGGTGGGTGCCTATGCACTTGGAAGAGGAGCTGTAGATCCAAAGAATGTATTCAGACAAATCACTGAACAGTCTAACACCATGATACTGTGATCCTTTAGGCATACATTGCCACTTCAAGTTAGACTTTGAACTCGAGGACAACATTACCAGAGTCTGTGGAGATCTGTGAAAATACTAGATAAAGTTGGAGCAGAACCAAAACCCTCAAGTCCTGTTATATAGTGGCAATAGAGCCACTAGATTCTAGGAGTCATTCCCCATTGACAGCATCTGAAGAAGGCAGTCTTCTAGGAACTGACTTTAGAACAAGACTCTTTGAAAATTGTCACCAGTTCTGAACTGTATGAAGCACATTAAACAGAATAATTCCATTATTCCATTCAGTTTTCTATCTTCCATTCCCTATACATACAGATAATCCCACATTATTTTCAGTGGCATACAGGGTCCACACTATACCTGATGACAAAGGGAATGCTGTAGTATTTGGTAAGAGCTTAGCTCCCTTGATAATGGGCACAATGAAGCTGCACGTATATAAACAGAACGACCACAGTGAGCAAATTCCAATCTTTGGTCTACTCGCATAAATCTCAAGTAAATTTCCTAAATAGTTAAAGGAAGTTAAGAATTAATCAAGGTAAAGCAGTGATGAATCAGGTAGTTTGAAATCATCTGTGAGAAATTTGGCAGCATCAGAAAATTTTAAAAACTCTTAATTTTGGCTAAGATTCAAACAGATGGCAGGATATGGAGATCCAAATCAGTGAACTATAAACTGGCAATAAACAGGAATAAAGAGTGTCCTGGGAATGTGACCGGTGGGTTCTTGGATTCCATGTAGCCAAAATAGTCCCCCCTTATTTCTGCACTGTGAAATCCAGTGCAGTGGTCATTGCAGGGGCTTTCTTTAAAGCAATCCAGAATAAGAAAGCAAAACTGAATGGAAGATATGTGAGGATGGCTTTAAAGGTCATTTTTCATCAAGGCCCACCTATCCCCATGCTCTGTGCCAGTCTGAAGTCACAAATTGATCTTTGTGGAAGAGTAAGAATTTGGCAAATGCCTGTCCTCTTATATCATTCAAGCTCTAGGACATCCTGACACAGATGTGTTTTCTACAGAGACTATAGTTTCTCCTTTGTGTTCACAGTTTGTGACAAAATCCTTGTTTGGGAGATCTGTTTGTTGACTTCCTCAAAGTCAGGAAGGGCCTGCAGAGAGACCTTAACAAATTAGGCAGATGGGCAATCACCAACCGTATGAAGTTTAACAAGGGAAAGTGACAGATTCTGCACTTGGGATGGGGCAGCCCTGGATGTACGGACAGACTGGGGAATGAGAGGCTGGAGAGCAGAGCCATGGAAAGGGCCCTGGGGGTCCTGGTCAATGGCAAGTTGAACATGAGCCAGCAGTGCCCTGGCAGCCAGGAGGGCCAAGCGTGTCCTGGGGGGCATCAGGCACAGCATGGCCAGCCGGGCAAGGGAGGGGATTGTCCCCTCTGCTCTGCACTGGGGCAGCCTCCCCTCGAGTGCTGGGGGTGCTTTTGGGTGGCACAAGGTAAAAAAAGACATTAAACCATTAGACAGCATCCAAAGGAGGGCAACAAAGGTGGTGAAGGGCCTTGAGGGGAAGCCATATGAAAGCAGCTGAGGTCACTTGGTCTGTTCAGCCTGGAGGAGAGTGAGGGGAGACCTCATTGCAGTTACAACTTCCTCGTGAGGGGAAGAGGAGGGGTAGACACTGATCTCTCTGTGGTGATCTGTGACAGGACCCAAGGTGAGGCCATAAAGATGAGTCAGGGGAGTTTTATGTTGTATATCAGGAAAAGGCTCTTCCCCCAAAGGGTTCCAATCGGGCTCTCCAGAGAAGTGGTCACAGCAACAGCCTGAGAGAGTTCAAGAAGCATTTGAACAGTGCTCTCAGGCACATGGTGTGACTCCTGGGAATGGTTCTTTGAAGGGCCGAAAAGGCTCTTCCCCCAAAGGGTTCCAATCGGGCTCTCCAGAGAAGTGGTCACAGCAACAGCCTGAGAGAGTTCAAGAAGCATTTGAACAGTGCTCTCAGGCACATGGTGTGACTCCTGGGAATGGTTCTTTGAAGGGCCGGAAGCTGGACTTGATGATCCTTGTGGGTCCCTTCCAACTCAGAATATTCTGTGATTCTGTGACTATATGAGGTCACATCATGCCATATAATCTCATAAAATGAAAGGATCTATGCTTATGGGACAGCTTTTATAACAACAACAAACAAACAATAAACAAATTGCATGTCAGACCTCTGGAAAGCAAATTACTCCATTCCCAGGAGCTTTCTGATGACTAAGTGTGACCAGTACACCCCTGGTAATGTGGTTAGCATAAGTAATGCTGTTTTATGGGACAAGTAGCTGTTCTCTGTGACTGAGCAAGTCACATATTGGTTCCCTTTCCTTCATTATCAATCCCTGAAGGTCCTAGGAACCAAGTAGACAAACCAAACAGATTTCTTCTTCCCCTCACTACTGGCCTCAAGGTTCCTAGAGGTCAGGCTGATTACTCCCTTCCTCACCTGTCCTGAAGTTCCCAGGCACTCAGCCTGGTGGTGATAATGGCCTTGCCAGAGAACAGGGAAGTGCAGCAGCAGCCAGAGCACACTCCATAAAATCAAACAGTTATAAGTCCTAAGCGGGGAATCTGGATTGGAACAGCTGCTGGACAGTGAGAATTGCGACCTCACAATGGCCAGAGACACCTCTGCTGTCCTCTGCTTTCTCCAAACTCTAAGTAACTTGTATTTTTTCATATAAATTTCAAGTCTAGATTGTGATTGCTATATAGGCGATAAGCCACGTATTAAGATCTGACAAAATCTGCACATGGTCCAGGTGATTAGAAATCACAAGCTGTGTTATAAAATCTGTGTTATGCTACTTATAGATTTTATAGTATTGATTCTGCTAGTAGACATCCAGTGACATTCTGATAACAAATTCTGTTCTATAGTAATCATGAAATCATGTTAAGAAATTAAAGCTTCAATTGTAACTGTGAATTAATGTCGTCATCCTTCTGTTAAGGATCCTTAAAAGAGCACATCTGTCCCCTCAGTGTCAGATGACCCCAAAGCTGTGGAATTTCCAGCTGGTAATACAAGAGCAAAACCAAAGAGCTATTTCTTCATCAAAAGAAAAATTCTGCAGGAGTCACGTTTCACAGGAAGAATTCAGAAAACATCACAAAATAGTCATTTCCCTGCAGCAACAGAACTCTGTTCCCTGAAGATTCCTATTATACTTGGTTTTGGATGTGGGGTGGGATATACGAGCTCATCCCAGACTCTTTCTGACTACAAGCTTGGTGAAAAAGCTCAGAAATTAACTTTCTACATACCAAACTCTGTTTCCACACAAAGCAGAACGGTTACAAAAAACAATAAGACACTGTGACTTGTTTTAACAGCCTCCTTGATTTAGTAGCCAGGTCTTCTAGAGAGGTCTTTTTCCTACAACAAATATGACTCATAAAGCTCACCACCCTTTGGCTGCTCAGGTGATATACTTAACTAAAACACATATCTGAGAAAGCTGCAGTATGACATAAAAGGTTTAATGTCAGTTTTGAAGAAATTTCAAAGCCAGAGAAAAGATGATTTGGCCCTTTCTAAAGTTCAAAGGGGGAAAAAGGAGATTTTTCAGCTGTACTAAAAATGCTAAAGCAAAATGCATACTTAAATGATTCCCCACCGAGGAGGACAGAGGACCAAAGTGATAAGCAGATGACCAGAAACTTTGATGCCAACTGTAAAACTCTCTTTAGTCTTTAGTGTCCTATGGAATGCAGATATATTCCCTAAAATAATATACAGTACTGCAGATTTACTTTTGACCTAGTCTGTATTACAGTCACACTGTTAATAGTGTCATCCTTTTAAGGTGCTGCCCTTGAGATGCCAAACCAGTAACCAATTGGGCTGGAAGTGCAGTCATCTAATAAGGAATAACTTCTTATCTCATCCATGATGCTAAGTTAAAAGAAACAAGAGTACAGTGAGACCAGAATTATCCGCTGAAGCCATGACTGATTTGGAATAGTCAAAAGAAAGCGGAAGGAGAATTTTTCTGTGGAGCACTCTCTGCCAGTCTTGTGTACCACACAATGGTGGGTTGATGGCACTACTCCATGGAGCTGTTGGAAATATGCCACATTTCTGTGTATTGCAGTATCTTTCTTTTACACATGAGCTATATTATAATAACCTAAATCTGCATATAAATTTTCCTTCTCTGGCCTTTTTTGTTTTTCTTTTTAATTTTCAGCACCATGTAAGTGTGAACTTTTATATGAGAAGGTCATAGCATTTATTTATTCTTTAGAAAGTTTGTGACCCTGAACCTAGGACAAGCTTGTTTTAAGAAGAGAAAGGTGGAATTAAGTTGAAGTGTAATTTTGCTAATGTCACAAAGCCAAAACCCACAAAAAAAATAACAGCATAGATCATGTAAATTATGTTGGTTTGATCAGAAGGGCTGGCAAATATAACACTGAAATCAGAGAGGCAATAAAATATTTCATCTATTAAAAATCTAAGGAATTTTAATTTAAAATTAATTAAAATTTCAAGTAAAATATTTCATATTATGCATTCACCAGGGAATATGTCAATAGAGCTGTTATGGAGGAAGTTCATTTGGTTTAGTTTTGCAAAGCTGCCAACTATCAAACTTAAGTAACATTTTTTGAGGAACTTGCATGCATATAAATGAAAATATATAGCAGCAGAAACAAATATGAGGATGCAACTGGAGTGGCACAGAAAAACTCATCTCAAATCTAACTATTGTGTCTGGAAGACTGATAGGTTTTGCTCCTGTTGCAAGTAAAAAAAAAAAGAATTTGCTTTTTAAATGTATCTCCACGTCTACCAGAATTGTGAGGCATTTTGCCAGATCAGTTTTAACACAGTCCCTGAAGACACTTGTGTCTAACCGACTTCACCTTTCTAGTACACTTATTAGCGTCTCCCTTGAGCTCAGAGGCTCCTACCCTGACTTTGGTGAGCTGATTCACACAGAAAGAGCCTGAAATCTCCTTCTTCTGTCTCTGTGTGAGGGAGAAGAAAAAGCCCATGTTCACATGGGGTTCAGCCTGTGTAAATAACTGAGCCTGGCTCAGACTTCTGCCTTTTTGATGTGGACTCTGCTGTCTGTCTGACTCCTCAGCTTTTTATAACATATAGAATTTAGGACTCTGATGGTGGAAAGCCACTAATGCAAGCTATTGCTAATGACATTTAGTGAGAATAAGTTTAATTAAGCTATGATGATTTTGGCTGCAGGACAGAATTTCTGTGTGAAACTCATTGCCATGACTCAGGATTTTACTGACAGAGTTGCAGTATTGCACTCAGGCACTAACTCCTAGAATCAGTTTTAGAGAAGGATCTTGGCTTTCACATACAGACGGATTTTTAATTTTCTTGGTTGTAGATGGAAGCTCTTAAAATCTGAAATACCAATAGGAAGTGAAGTAATAAAAATGTATCTGTGAAAATCTAATTGGTGCTCAATTTAACAGTTCTGGTTCCTTTGTAATGGACAGAAAGTGATGTAAAAACTAAATGTAAACTTAAGCAATCCCTTTTTATACTATGCAGTTGTAGTGGGCTGGCCCTGGCTGGATGCCAGGCACCCACCAAAGCTGCTCTATCAGCCCCTTCCACAAGTGGACAGAGGAGAGAAAATATAATGAAAGGTTCATGAGTAAAGTACAGGGAGAGAGATCACTCACCAAATACTATCATGGGAAAACAGACTGAGTTTAGGAATATTAAATGGATTTATTACTAACTACACCCAAGCAGGATAATGAAACATAAAATAAACCTTGAAAACACCTTCCCCTCCCAACCTCTTTCCCAGCTCTACCTCCTCCCTACCCGTGGCACAGGGAGATGGGACTGGAGGTTATGGTGGGTTCATCACACACAGTTTCTGCAGCTGCTCAGGGAGAGGAGTCTTTCTCCCGCTCCAGCACTGAGTCCCTTCCATGGGGACCATCCTCTGTGAATTTCTCCAACATGAATGCATCCCGCAGTCATCAGCCTCCATGAACGTCTCCACACGGGTCCCTTCCATGGGGTGCAGTCTTTCAAAGACAGGCTGCTCCAGGCATGGGTATCCTACAGGTCACAAGTCCTACCAGGAAACCTGCTCCAGCTTGGGCTCCTCTCTCTGGGTCTGCAGGTCCCTGCCAGGACCCTGCTCCAGCACGGGCTTCCCATGGGTTTACAGCCTTCACTCAGGGACCCACTTGCTCCAGCATGGGTCTCCTCCAAGGGCTGCAGGTGGATCCCTGCTCCTCCATGGACCCCCATGAGCTGCAGGGGCACAGCTTCTTCACCATGATCTCAGTCCTCTCTTCTCTGGCCACAATTACATCTGTGCAATAACTGTTTTTCTTCCTAAATATGTTGCAGCAGAGGCATTACTATGATTCCTGACTGACTCAGCCTTGGTCAACAGTGGGTCCACCCTCAAGACAGCTGGCATTGGCTCTGTCAGACACTGGAAAATCTTCTGGCAGCTTCTAACAGAAGCCCCAGAGCCAACCCTGTACAGCCTTGACACCAGAGGCTGGCCATGAAAGCCCAATACAGCTGTATACAATGTACAATCCACAACAACATCAACAACAACTGCAACAAAAAGGATACATTTTTTTTCAGAAAGATATCGCAGTGAATGGTGAGCAGTACTTTGATTCATGCATCGCTGACAAGCACAAACTGTGAGAACTGTGCTAGACCACAGGCTCTCAGGCACCCAAGAGTTGAGGCCATGTCTTGTCAAAAGCTAACAGTACCAGCCTGAGCTGGGACTAGACATAGCTAAAACTGCTGCTGTTCTGCACTCCCTGTGCACATGATGAAGGGGGGATTGATTACACGTCAATTACCTTACCTGTAAGTATCTGTACTCTTGAGCCCATTGAGTTCTTCTGAACAGCAGCAGGCTCCACAGTGGTGATCTCCCTTTGAGCAGGGATCCTCCTTCAGTTTACTCTTCAAGGTCCCTAATGAGGTAAACAACATTTTACATTAGGTCTAAAATTATATCATATGCTAGCAACATACACATATACAGCTAGAATTTTTTAGAAGTGTAAGAAATACTAGAGTGTTTGACTGCCATCTAAACACAATCTAAATGTTTGTTTAAATCATTGTCAAATCATCACTAAATCATTGTCAAATAATTGTTAAATCACTGTGTAATTGCCATTCAGTTATTGCTTAATCACTGTTTGATTATCATAGAATAATCAATTACTTACAATTGGACAACCATTTAATCATCAATAAACTCCTTTTGGTTAACATTATTATGACTTCTTTTAATAATTCATCTGTAATAAACACCAAAAGAAAATTAGTTTCTTCCTGTCCTTCCTGAACTGCAAAACTGTCTACAAACTTCATAAGAAAATGGCAGAATATTAGGTTAATATCATAAGTCCAAGTTACAGGTGCTGCAAAAAAGTTGAACCTTCCTAAAGCTGCATGACACAAATATTAGATACATACCACTTGGCTAAAGAAAGTATCAGCCTAAACATTCAAGCTAAATAAAAACAGGAGGCTAATTTGAACACAGTCCTGATGTTTCTCAGTTTATTCCTGCTGCAACTGAAGTATTATCCTATTAATTCATTGCTTCATGGGTTACCTTCTTGATTACTTTCTACTTCACCAGTCTCATTTTCCTTCTTTATATTACAGGCTTGAAAATCTGTTTAAGACACTACACCGTTATTGATTAAGCAACAGGTTATAAAGAAACAACTAAACCCTCTGAATACACTAATATTATTTATCGTTATGTCCCTTTTCACATTACTATACACAGTAATACACAATACCATGCACAATAATACCTTTTTTCATTCTTTACTTTCACTGTTGTTTTACTTTTTTAAAGTAACCTGCCTCTGAGGCATAAGGCAGTATTTCCATCTACTTCATGTTGCTGCCTCAGGACTCCAATCATCTCCTCTTACTATTATTTAGCCTCTGTTCCCATATTATTCAGAACAGTACCACTTCCTGGTTCAGCTACAGATTTCAGTTTCATCACCTTTTTTCTGGATATTCAGTATAAATAGAGTTGTCTGTGCTATTTATGTTTATTCTGGGAAATTGCTATACTCCGAGTGGCACATCTCAGAGCATAGCTCTGTCCTGTTACTCATATTAATTTCTGAAACAAATTTAAAATTTCATAATTAGAATTAATTTTTTTAATTAATTCATAAGTAGAATTAATTTTTAGTTTCATGTATTCCAGGTGGTTCTACAAAAATCTAAGAATTCGTGTCTCCCTTAATAACACTAGCAGTGGAAGTTCACTGCAGCCTACTGTCTCATGTGGTTTTGGTGATAAACTAGGGTAGCATGATGGCTAAAATGTGGCACAGCCACAACTTCAACAAGAAGCATCCCCAGGATTGTAACCCAAACATTCACACTGAAGAACAGACATACATAAAATGTTAAGTTGCTGCTAAGGTTCACCAGATACAGAAAATATAGAGAATAAAGTCAGTGACAAGTAATCTGGACAGAAAACAGGAAACACCAGGAAGCAGACAGGAGAGAGCTAGTTAATGTGCCAATGCTGATCTGGCTTGGACTGTGAAGAAGTCTTACTAGGATTAGAGAATAACTCTGGCACAATAAATTTAACATTACTGTACAGATCTGAACTTATCTGAAAACTTGCAACTTCATACTGCATCAAATATGAGCAGAGCAGTCCCCACTACGTACATTGATTATTGTACCCTTAAGAGTGGAGAGTTTATTCAGGTTCTCCTAAATGGGATTGTGGATGAAGGTTTTTTGAAGCAAAGCCTAGTTTATAAACACACACACAAACACCCCTTAGGAAGGGAGTTAAACATTTAACCCATAGAGTCCCATAGAAGGGACTCTTTGAACATGAGATAGGTCCTGTATCACAAATCCTGAAGCAGTAGGAAAGAGATTTCAAAGCTGTAATGCCTTATTGTGTAGACCTGCCTTGAGACGAGCCTATACCATGGACCAGGGGGATGGGTAGTCCCACCACATACCAGAAGAGAGCTAAGCCACACAGTGCCAAGAGAGTTGACAAGGTCAGAGCTGTTGAACATGCAGAAGAGGCAGAATCAAGGCATTCATGTAGACATTTATAAGCTGAATTTGGCCTTACAAACTGAGCTGCAAGCAAACTGGAAACCTGTGGAAAAAGAGATAATTAGATGCAACAATGCTAATTAGGTAAGAAACTGTTCTCTGAGCTACTGGTCTACTGTTAGTGGACTTCAAATTGTCTCAGACAGCAAGCTCTGAAATCATCCAGCAGAACTTATAATGGGAGGAATAACTGTACAAGATCCATATCAGAGCATTGAGAATGAAGGCTACAGCCTCTTAAACCAGTGGAAGTGACGGGAGACCTCTATTTGTGATCCAGGAACAGCTGTGCTTTTTCTAATTCTGACATTCAGGTGATCAACTGCATTCAAAAGAAAGAAAAAAAATGTACTATTTCTAGATGTGTATCTTCATATTTATCTAATATTAGGTGTAAATCTACTTCCATTCAGTGCTCATAACATGTTCAATTTTAGAAGCCATTAAGTGCTGATAAAAGCAATTACAGAATCAGGCCCCAGATGGCTTTAATGATCTACAAAGTCAATACTGGTTGTGAAATATTCTAAATGTCAAAGTTAATCTTAGCATCTATGTCAAGTAAGAGGTCCTTCTCCTTTACAGAGACCTTCTTGAATATATGAGCCAATATAAATCCATGTAGACTGATAATCCAATTAAAATTTGTCACTTTTTTTCCCCCTGAAATTTGTGAATCATGAGACTGGTCTTTGTGAGGCTGTGAAATTCCTAACAGTACCTGCATTATCTGAGGGGAGAAAGGAATGTTAGGACAGAAAATAAGAGCTGAGGAGCAGAACACCATACTAATTGGTGTTTGCAATGGAAGTGAGATGTCTGTGAAGCCATTAATGATATTAAGGCCAATGTGCCCCTTCTCATTTAACAGCCCTGCAGCTGAGCAACGCCTTTCCCTTCCTCTGATACAAAGGGGAAAGTTTCATTCTGAGAGAAGAAGTGCAAACTGGGAGCAAAGGTGGCCACTCTGTCATCCTTCTCCCACACCTCTCTAGCAATTTACTACCTCTCCTCCATTGCCAGAAGGATAGAAAGCATTGAGAGGTTGCAGCAGCAAGAGAAAAAGAATGGAAAGAAAACAGAATTGATAGTGCACACAGGATGATGGAAGATATGAGCAGACCAGGAGTGTTTGAATGGCATAGAAAGACCAGTAGGGAGGAAAGCACAATTTTAGAAATAAGATAAGGACAGGAAATAATTATCTGTCTTACAAAAATGTCCATTAGCTGCATCACTCCTTCAGCACAAGGGAGCTCTGATGTAATATTTACACCATACACTGTTGCCAGTTCGGCTACATTTGATGGCTTGGTGGACAATGGGAAAAGATGCAGTCCTGGGATTTCTCCACTCTCTATTTACTGCTTGCTAGAGTTTCCAAACATTCAGTAATGTAAAACAGATATTCACGAAAAAATCTTCATACACTCATAGCACAGACATTTATTTGTTCCAAAAGTCACACTGAAAGTATTTTGTTCACTGTGTTTGTGTTCTCTTGGCTTACAATGAGAAACAATGTTATGTGTCAGAAAAATAATTATTTCTTGGAAACAAATCACAATAAATAAGAAAACAAGTAATAGAGACATTTCAGTTTTAAAGTATTCTTTTCATTTTCTGTTGTGGTCTTAGTGATACATTCCTGGGAGCCAGTATATGTCACCCTTACAAATATTTAACTAAGCACACAGATGTTGAGACTTTGGCGTATATCCATGCCAGCTCCACATGGTATCACCTGAGCTCCCTATGAGTAGGCACAGAGCTGTGCTCAGTGTTTCTGATATTTTAACTGACTTATTCAGAGACCAGAAAAGAATTTAATATTTACAGGACCAAAATATGAGAAGCAGGGGAATACAATTATTTAATCTGGTGGTTGAAGAGCAGACAAGATCATGTTTCTAGCTTCTTATCCAATCAGTGTATGCAGCATCAAGGAAGAAAATATGCTTATAAGCCTTGAGACAGAGTTAACAGCCTGGGTTTTTCTTCTTCCAGGCCAGTAATGAATCATTGAGCTTCAGAATCATGGTTCTTCCTGTCTTTGTTTTTGGGTTCTGCACATCTTTTCTCCACAGTTGTGCACCTTCAGCAGAGTGGATGGATGATGTCTATCTTTTTCCCTGTCCTCTGCTCCCACCAGAATAATAGCGAGGTGATGGGAGCTCTCTGAAGACACTGGAAAGGTGTCATCTTGAGCCTTCTCAGGTACATCTGGGCAAGGACATCTGGGCAAGGCTCTGTAATCTCTAGGTTATTGTATAACAGGTACCTAACAGCAACATTGGCCTTTGTTATGTTTTCTGCTGGTTTTGTTTGTTTTAAATATGGGTCACTGAGCTATTGCTCCCAGACAGATTAAAGTCCTTTTTTGCAGCCATAGCTAAAAAGTCAAAGCTATGAACAGGGAAAAGACTGAAGACCTAATATTTTGCAGGTACTTCCCACTCAGGATATCTACAGGTCTCTTTGATCAGCATGCTGAGTGAAGGCAAGCTTTATTATGGTGGATACCTATTTGGGACCACATACCTTTCCCCACCCCTGCAAACTGAGACACCTAACCCAAGGTTTCAGATTTACTTCACCAGTAAAAAAAAAAAAATATTTTGGAAGACAAGATGTAAATCTTCTGTAATGACACCACTTGTCTTGGATCTAACTCTTGCTATATTTAAAATCAGGCATATTATGTTCAGAGCATATAGAGGTATTCAACAGCACGGACCTCGTGAACTCTGCATTTTATTCCACGTTCTTTTTGTGTGTGCCATTTAATTTTCCAAATCTCACTTCGTGTGCCATATTTTGTTCCTCTCCGTCCCTTCACTGGCATTACCAATTCTAAAAGACTTGAGGCAGATTTATTTTTTATTACTATATTTTCATGGTGGCAAACATGTTAATCCTTGATTCCCACTGGGGACTATAATGCTAATATCTCTGATGATGTTCCAGGCAATCAGAACCACATCTTTTAAAGAAGGGACAGTGAATATTGCCTTAGTATGTTTCTGTATCCATCATGAAAGTACTGAGGCATACCCTGAGGGCCACTCTGGCCCTGTTCATATCAGTGATGCACAGAATCTGTTAAGCTTTTTATCCAGCCAGATGCACAGAAAACTGAGTAGCAGCTGGCTCTAAGACATGTTGAAGAGATGCTCTGTACTTCAGTGGAGCACACATCATGAGACAGTCCTGCAAAAAGGTCTGTGCATTCTCACATCAGCTCTTAGGACACCAAGATACAGGAGCTTCAAGGATGGTCTCAGACTCATAATCTACTCCCACGGGGTCTACTGAACAGAAACTCTTTACAAGCACCTGCATATAGCAATATCTGAAATTTCCTTGCTGTTGGGGTATTTTTACATCTAGTTTTAAATGTATTTAAAACTTTGTATTTTGATAAATTAGAGGTCATATAGGCATTACTTTGCCAGTAAAATGTCCTCCAGCATATTCACATTGGGGTTCAGTTCACCCGGCTCATTCTTGCAACATAATCAATAGTGATCAGTTAATAATAAATATTATTTTTAAATTATTCATTTATTTTAATAGTTTAATGGTTAATTTTAAGCTGTTGTGGGACTGACCCTGGTATTCAGTGATCATAAAATTAAGTCTGAAAACCACAACTGTATCACACATGCACTATACCTTTTTTTTCCCCATAACTAATTGAACAGATAACATGGAATTAATTGTCATAGCAGTTAGTTTGCCTATTTCTGTTTCAGAGTTTGTCTGCATATCCCTGCACTACCTAAGCAAAAAAAAGTGCATATTCAGCATTTCATAACCAACAAAAGATTGCCATGGTTTTAAATTAGTTTTGTAAGCTTAATGTTGTATCAGCACACACTTTTTTCTGTTAATGTAATAGCTTTATTATTGATATATTAGGGGGATAAAAAAGAAAATTTCTTCATGAAAGCCTACAATTAATCAGTTAAAGATATACTGCAAAATCACAATTTATTGATGGTCGCACAGAGGATACATAAATGGTATTGTTACTGAATTGGGAGATTTATGCAGTTTATGTATGTTCTATTCACAAGCTGTAGATTTAGTCCCTGTAAATTTCTGAATGTAATCGCATCAATATGTTTATTTAGCAATCCAAAATTTTCATAAGAAAATATGGATAAGGGTATTATCATAAAAAGGAAATATTTACAGTAAATGGAAATCGTACTCATTCTCTGTTAGAGATTTTCTATAGATCTTGTTCATATTGGCAGATTAGTTGCATATCTGGTTTAATTTTTTTAAAAGAACAAAACAAAAAGGAAGTAAAATACAACTTAACTGTATTCTCACTTTACAATTCTGATAGTAAAGTAAATCTGCCACTCTACTGATTTGAATCTTAGTTATTCACAATTCTACTAGCACTATCTATTCACAAGAAAGGTCTCTTTGAAAAAGACTACAGTTTGGGTTTAGCATTCCTTAATTCCTCTTCACTTCTCACACTCTCCTTGTTTGTTTCCACTTTGTTTCTATGTCATCAGAACATGAACTGAAAAAAAAAGGGTTTAGTAAAATTATTCTTCATTTTTAATACACATTTAAGCATAAGAATTAAATTTTCAACATTATTTTGACTGTGTAATTTCTGGTTTATTTTTTCTATAAAAATAGAGTTATATTTTCTATAAAAATATTGTATTTTCTATCAAAGAATTATTATCTTTTCTATATTTTATTTATTTTGTTATCTTTTCTATAAAAATACTTTTGTCAATTGATTTGAAAGAAACTTTGTGTGTCTTAGGTACAATTTTGTGAAGCTTATGTAAATTTTGCTTCTGTAACTGGACATAGATGAGCAAGATATTTCCAGATTCTGACAAAACAGTATTCCAATGATTTTGATATACTCAACTTTGTTACTTTCTGAAAAAAGAACAAAAAATAAGGTCTTAATCTGTAATGTATATATGTTAGAAGGAAAAAAATATTTAAGTGTTAAAGCATGTGGGTTTTTCCTCATATGAAAATTTTACTGACCTGAGGACAAAAACACCTTTGACTTAGGTTTTTGTCAGAGAACTCTGTACTGAAACTTTCATGAAAGACGTGATTAAAGTGAATAAATCTACATATACATGTAGCCTGATTACCATCAATGTCATTGATCTTCTGAGTAAGAATTTCTCTGTTTAGACCTCAAAAATGCATATTTCTACAGTTTTAGACTGTCATACTTCTTTATTCCAGATAATCCTATTAATGTAAGCTGTGTTCATGTACATTCAATCATTCGTTTTTCTTTCATTAAATGATATTGGATAGGAGTAACTCACAGGAAGAAAAGATAACAGGAAATTATGTTGAAACATTCATAAAAGAGAAGCAAGTTGCAAGAACCTTTGCCTAATATCCTCTTGACTTTCCATAAACAACTTCCATAAAACCATTGCCCTTTGTTTCCCTCAGTCAAAGAGCAGCCCTTCTGAAGTACATGGCTGTGTTTCTTTTTGAGCTTTTAAATTTATAGAGGACTCCAGATGCAAAGTGTGTTTAGATGCAGCCAATCCACATAAACAAAACCACTTCTTCCAAAAAGGGAAAGGAAAGACATGAAGTCAAATAACAGTTCAAGCTGGTGATTTTCAGAAAGTCTTTCTTTCCTCCTCTGCAAGAATGGAGCAAGATTTCACCCTAAGCAACTATAATCGGTCTTTTGTGGTGATGACAATAAGTGAGAATTATCGTGAATGAATGAAATGTGTCAGGGGCTCAAAAAGCCACATGCAACCTGCCTTCAAACAAGCCTCTTGTAACAGTAGACTGACTTGAGTCCTTAAAAACAGACAAATGCTTTGCCACTTTATAAACAGATCTCTTAAACCTTTAAGGAGTCCACTTGCATAATAAATAATCTCAGAGTCAAAGGAAGAAAGTACTATCCAAATTTTTGTGTGTTTTTTTCACTTTATAGCTGCTTGCTAGTAGGCAGAAGCACCTGTAAAATATTTGCAGATCTAGCTCTTTCACAGATGAAAATATATGTAAAAATACTTGACTTTATATCTGCTTACATATTAAAGCTTATGCTCCAGTATATTGCACACAGAGATGCCTTAGTAACACACATTTATTTGCTGGAACATAAAGATGCAGAGATTGTGTTACTTTGATCCTTAAAGCTGAGAAATATCTCAGGTTGTTGCACTATAAGTCAACAAGAGGCCTCCTCTTCAATATGCTGATGATATTGACAGCAGAATTTCACCCTTTTTTACTCAAAGGACAGTTCAGAGCATCTGTAAAATGGGTACAATGATTATTGCCTGCCTCAATGTGTTGCTTAGCTAAAAACTTTTGAGTGACTCCTGCAGATGACTCCCTGAGGCAATGACTTTGTGGAGTCTTTGAGACCCTGTAAAATCAACAGTCGAGCATAGCATTATTCCATCTTGTTGTAAAGCAAATTCTAAACCCATTTTCAGTGCTGTTTCTGAGCAGGTCCATGCATCTGGAATACCTAATCTTTGTCTTAATCTGTTAGCCATTTGCTGAACTTTTGAATCACGGGTTCTATAAACTGTTCAGATTGGTGAAGCTCCACCAAGAAATGCTGCCAGCTATCTAACAGAGATTTGAAGGAGAGGCAGGAGCATTCTGCTCACCTGTTCTGACTTCCTGTCATAATTCCTGAAATAAAACTTGTTTTTTCCCTCTCACCACATAAGCAAATGTTACCAAACTCAGCATTATCAGAATAATATTTATAGTACAGCCTAGATAAAGGGGAAGGAGGTCTGAAACAGATAAATAAGGCTGACCCCAATCATTTCTGAGAATCCAAGTATGGCAAAACATACACACATTATAAAAACATCCTTATCTTGTCACACAGAGGTAGAAGATGGCTCATTACAACAATGTGCTGCCAGTATAAGGGTTTCTAATGTCACACAGTGAATCAATTTCTAAATTAAAGAAAAAAAGTAATTTCATGTTTTAAAAATCTGATAAGAATTCTCCATCTGCCATGTGCTACAGCTGACAGCTGCTTCCTTTTGCATAGCTAAGTTCAACTTGGCCTCAGCCAGACAGAGTGTGTAGGGTATAAGGCCATTGTTGAACGTATTAGTGGAAAAGTATTAAAGCTTGGCAGAATTTTCTCGGTTTTGCCTTCTGTCTTTTGCTCTGATTAATACCTATCCCTTCCTATACTGTTCCTGTCTGTCTCATATTTCTTCTCTCTGGTAGATGCCTTTTAAGAGTAGCTTGATTCAGCTGTAGCTGACCTTTAATGGAGCAGTGCTGATTCACATCAAGTTTTTATAGGCCTGCTAGTTTCTGCACATATGTGGAGCAGGGGTCCTCTTTGACCTACAGGAGTTATAGAAAGAGAGAGACATTTTTGGGGAGGGAGTATTAGTGGGTATTTTCTTTTTAAAGAGTTGTGCTTTCTTTAAAAAAGTAAACAAACAAACAAAAAGTTTTTCCTTCTTTAGAAGAAAGAAATCCTACACAAATTCATGAGTGGCAAAAAAATTAAAAATTGCAATGTTGAAATTAATTTAAGCATAACCATATTTTGTCACATACACTAAGATTGATTGTAGTCTAACAGAAAAATATTTTTATGAAGGAGATTGGAAAACTTCTCCAGTTGAGTGTCAAATCATCATCATTAGTGGCAACATCTCATTGCCTGAGTATCAATTACAAACACACACTGGAAAGAAGTTTTCATCTTTCTACTTTCTTGTCCTGCCTTCATCTTCCTTCTCTTCATTCTTCATTCTGACATGCTCTTTTTTTAATATACTCTTTACCAATGGTTTCTTTCCTTCTTCCTTATTTTCTCAGTTTCCAATGACACTGCATTCAATTTCTTAAACATTTCTCTCACCTCTGCTCCTCTGTCATTCTGTTTGTTCCTCCATACATTTTTGCTCCATACATGTTTCTCCCACCACATTCATCCTTTTTTTATCTTTTCTCTAGACCACATTCTCTTCACTTTAACCACTCCTTACACACACATTTTATCCTACAACATGGATCAAATGCATATGGTCTTCAGATCATATCTAGTCTCTCTCCTAGGCCTTCCATTCATTTTGGTACCCTTGACAACAGGGGGGATGACACCACTTCCTTATTGATTGCACTTGCAGTGTTGCCCAGAGTACCTGTTAAGTATGGTCCTGGGGTTAGAACATGTTTACTGGCCCTCTTTCTCTAAAAGAGATTTGCTTTCTTTTCCAAACTGTCATGAAACCAAGTGGACTAGTGCATAGCAGACAACTTACGGGCAAACTGGAAAACTGTCCTAAAGACATCGAATTTCCCCCGACGTGCAGTTCAAATACATTACACGTGCAGATAGGAAGTTGATACAATTTAAAAATTCCTAATCTGCCAAATGTGTATTTGGCAGTGAAACTGTTAAAGTACACACTGCACTGCAGGATCTTCAGATGCTGAGTTCACCCTGTTCATGTTTGTTTAGCCAGGGAAACTGAAGCTGGGTGCAACACAGTTGGAAAAGTCATAGTACGTGGATACAACTAACCATACAGCCAGAAATACGCATCTTATAGCAGAAGAGAAAACACACTGACAAACAGTTTGAGCTCTTGCTACATGTTGTCGTGGTACATTTCTTGTCTTGAGCTGGATGGAATGAGGGATTTTGAGCAATACAAAGGAAACCACAAGTAGCTTTAATAATGATTATATGCTCCAGCTGAATGTCACAAACATGTAACACATGTATTGGTAGTACCTATTGCATTAATACTCTGACTTGCTTTCTATCTACTTACATATATCACCCAACACCATTGTATTGTATGATATACCTCTCATCTTCATACATAATGGATGGCACATGTCCCACTAGCAAGAAAAAATGCTAAGCCATGAGTATATTGTGTATGCTTGTTCTTAATGTAAGAGTTATTATTTATTGATGGCTTTTATTTGTCCTTGTTCGAAAGAGAGACCACTGAACAGTGGACAACACATAAAAACTCCCCTCCACAGACCCTGCTTTTGCCTTCATGCATGAGAAAATATTGTACAAAGGGTCACGGTCCATCTTGAATTCATCCCACCAACATTCTGGTTGCACTACCTTTCACTTAGGATTCAGAATAGGATTCTCCTATTTTGTATGTAGCCACTTAAACAAGTTTGTGTCTGCAGTTTTGAAAGTTGCAGTGTTAGCATTATGCAAATCCTTTTCAGTGGTTTTTGTTTTGATCTGGTTTTTATTTTTTCCTGTTTTAGTGAGGCAACCTCTCCTCAGAGGTACAATAAACCAAACGTGGCCAAGATAGCCATTGGAACACAACAAAATTTTGGTAGACTGAGTTCAAACTTTTCCCTGTTTGGGCTTGGTCTCCTTTTTGGGCATCCCTACTGCTTCTCTGGCTGTTAATTTTGTAAGATTTATTTGCAGGACCTAAGCAATAATACCCAATTAAAGAGACATAATTTTTTGTTTGCACATACTCACTCTCTTTGGCTGATTAACCCCTCTCTCTAACTTCCATGCAGATAACTCTGTGTTTGGTTTAAAAATGCATAGAATATTTTTCGGTTTTGGTTGCGGTTGTCAATTTTATTATGCTCATTTAAGAAGCAATAAATATACCTTAAAATGACCAAAGACGGGTGGTATATCCTCTGTTGGATCTAAAGTAGATCACTGCCCGTCAGACAAGAGGACTACCAATCGTCAAACTTAGTGTCTTCCAGTTGTTATATTCCTTCATTTGTTTGGTGTTCGCTGCCGATGTTTGGCTTAGTTGGTTGGGGGTTTTTTTGGTTTGGGGTGGAGTTTGGTTTTTTGGTCGGTTTTTTTCTTTTTTGGCATCTCCTGAAACCCCGTTGCGAAGGTTAGCGAGGCGCTGGGGAGGAAAGAGAGACTCTCAGAAAGACAGCTAGGCAGTGCCTTCTTCCGCACGGCGGAATTCGGAGTTGGTGAGACACTACAGCCGCTGCAGCGAACGGGACAGGGGCGAGGGTGGCACTGGCGAACGCCCCGCCGCGTCCGAGGGAAGGTGCCTTCGCTGCGCCAGCAAGAGTCCTTTGGGCAGCAGCAGCCGGGTCCGCTGGCACCGGGTTGGTTTGCGGCTCTCCCGTCGCCTTCGCCTCCTCTCCTCGGCCCCAGGCGGGCGGCCCGTACAGTCGGGAGCCCTGCGGAGCTGCTCGGCCGGGAGCGGAGCGGCTCCGCCCGCGCTCTGCCGCCCACCCAGGCGCGATGTGCCGGGGTACCCAGCGCCCTCCGGCCGGGACCAGGCTGCCGGGGGCGGGNTGGGGTTTTGAGGTTTTTTCCTTTCCAAAGCCACACTCCAGAGATGGAGTTCTGGGGCGTTTTCCTGGGACGTGAAGAAGCGACCGTTGTAGCAGCACTAAGACGGGACGCTGGTTGAGGGTATTTCGGAGAGGAAAATTTCCCGAGGGAATCATCCTGCTTACGAGGGGGTAGGATTGGGGTGTTCCCTACGCACATTTATGGCAGGACAGACTCGTGAGGGACAGGGTTATTCCGCTGCTCTGCATCCCCTCTCTCCCGCCAGTTTCACTCCCGATGTGGCACGGGCGCCCTTTGGGACAGGCGCAGGGTCGGGCTCGGGACGTTGCCTCTCCCCCACGGCCCACACAGCCCCCATGGCGAGCGAGGGGAACGAAAGGGCCAGATCACCCCGGCGGGACCCCCACCAGAGCCGGGACTTGAAAGTGGGCCTGAAACTCCGTCGCTACCCTGAGATTTCTGTTCACCCCGGAGACAAAATCGCCGCTGTATTTCCTGTCCTCGAACACTTCCTGACACTGGGAAGATAACAAAGGGGAAAGTTTAAAGCAATAAACATCCCCGAACTGCCTCGCTCTCCATGTGCGACCGAGACTGCCGGCGCTAAGGCCAGGCAGCACTGGACTGAGCAGAAACGGGGCTTTTCCACTCCTCGGCCCGACCCGTGCTCTGACACCTCTTTAACATCTTTTGGTTGTTTTCCTCTCCACGCAATTTTGCGAGGATTTATTTTCCCCAACTACCAAAGATCTTACTCCCCTGCACAGGCTACCCATGACAGCGTGTCCACTTCTGGCTGGATAAAAAAGCGGGTGCGGTGACGCCGACCAGTCCTGTGGAGACACTCCGAGTCTTACTGAATTCCGAGAAGGCTCTAGGAGAGAAAGGATTTCTGCTTTCTGCTTTTCTTTTTTTCTTCCTTTTTCCCTTAATTTTTTTCTTTTTTTCTTCTTCTTCTTTTTTTTTTTTTAATTAATCAGTAGCGAGATTTAATAAGCCTGACTGTATTATTAAATGTCAGAAAGGTTTCCTGGGCGTGCAGAAGCCCACTGACAGGTTTTCTTCTGTTTTGATAGATTTAGTGCTGTTACGGTACACTTCTCCCTCACATGCAGTAGCTAAGACTTGAAGATTAAAGATCGCACACCTCTAGATGAGTCAAAGCCTACACCCCGGAGCAGCTAATTCATTTCGTGATTGATTTCCCCGCTGAGCTGTTTCCAGTTTCAGCCTTGTGCGAAACCTCTTCCCCTCTCAGCACATCCATCGCACGGGCTCCTCACTACATTCCGCAAGACAGCGAGGGGAAATCTGAACCTCTGGGAACCTCAAATCCAGACCCTTCTTGCAAAGCATCTTTTTGGTCCAAAGCTCCTCAAGTTTTAAACAGGAGCAGACTGAAGGAGACTTTCTGCGTCCCCGATTGGATAAGTTTTGCTGAGCCACTGCCATGCCGTGGCACAAAAAGAGCTCTCCCGACAGGAGTGGGAGACTCGCTGCCTCCTGCGGCCAGGTCCCCTGGTCTGAATCCCGGGACGGTGAGCGCGACAAGCCCCGGAGGGGTGGGCAAGGAGCCCTTGCTACCCCTGCTCACCGGCTCTCGGCCATCGCAGCCCGGTACTGCTTCAGCCCCTAGCGAGGGCATCTCACCCAGCCCCTAGCGAACCCACTTCCTCTCTTCCGAAACCAGCAATGCCTCCTTAATAATTTCCCAAAACTGATTTTTTTTTTTTTCCCTGGGAAGCGGTCCTAGTTTTCCCCACTAAGCAAACTCAGGACAGAATTTATAGCAGTTCTTTACGGGACGGAAAGGGTTAATCGCCACGGTCGGTTTGGGGTTTGCTTTTTTTTTTTTTGCCCCCGTTCCCTTCTCTCGAATGCATATAATCTCATTTGAGCCCCTCAACGTGGTGAAAGCTATTGATTACTGTGTAGAGTCATCGAGTTTTAGCAGGCTTTCCCAGCCCCCATCCCAAAAGTAAATAAATACGATAAGGGGGGAAAAAACATGTATTTTCGGAAGTGTCTCAAATATGTACAAATCTCGGTTTACGTCTTCCCATTCAAGTGTATATAGATATCATAAAAGAGAAACCCTTCACCAGGGTTTTTCTCTAAATACCTTGTTCATTGAAACTGGCAGTTCCAGTCATTATTCCACTCCCTTAAACCCGATTCTGACGCCGGCTAAATATAGAGCTTCGCCTTACCGGGAACGCGAATCGAATACACAGTAAGCAAATCAGTAGCACAGGAGGGGAAAAAAAAATCTTGATCAAAGCCCTCCTTTTCTTCCCGATCCTGGTTTGTGGGGCGGAGACAGGTTTCTCGCTTATTGCACATCATTTGCAAAGATCACGCTTAAAATGCAGTCACCTCTCCCAGAAGTAGTAGTTAAACCAAAAGTTAGGCGGTGGAGGTTAATAGAATTACAACCAGATTAAATTATTTTCAATCAAGGGTGTAACGGTGAAAAATAAGATATGTTATTTCAAATCTGGGAGGAGCTGTACTTTAAGCAAGTCAAATTTTTCAAAATATATACAAATATCCAAGGGGAAAAAATATATAAAGGATACAGTACGGAAAAACACTCTCTTTGAGTCTCATAAAATCCTGGAATTTTTTTTCTCAGTCATTGGGTGATTTGTGTTTTGTAGTTTTTATTCTTTTTTAATTACTCAGACATTTTACCAGCTCGCACGAGGTCACCCCAGGGGGAGGTGGTGGGGGGGATGACGGAAGGAGGCCTGGGCATGCCCCGTGGGGAGAGGGTAGAGGATGACATTTGCAGCGTACCAGGAGGAAAGACACAAAAGGTCCGACACGCACCCGCTGTCGCTCGCCCCGCGGCCAGCAGAGGTCGCCGCGCTGCCTGCGCGCCCGGGCGCGGGCAGAGGCCGGGCGGGTACCGCGCTGCGCCCCGGGGAGGGACCCCGCACTGCCGAGAACCGTAATGCGCACCGAGACCCGGCGGGAGCCGCAGGGACGGCAGGGTCTCGGGCAGAAACAGGGCGCGGCCGTGCTCCCCCAGCCCGGCCCGTACGAGCGGCGCAGGGACGACACTGCAGCCCGTGGATTTCAGCGAAATTCGCCATTATTAACGGTTTGCCCCAAACACGTCCCAGGCTGTCCGAAGCTGCCCGGTTCAGAAGTCTTTCAAACTGCTTTTTGGTTTACTCAGCTAACCCATGGAATTACAGCTATTATTCTAATACCTAATTGCCTAGGTATTCATAATTTTACGTACACCTAGTCTTTTACATATATGCATGTACATAAACACACCCACATATATGTATATCACCAGTTCCTTGGGTGTGGAAGTGATCACCTAGAAGAATTGCATTTCACACTGTTTATTTAAACCTCGAATATGTAAATTAACTGTGTGCACGTGTTTACAACCATATCTTTACCTCCTGACACTATCTTGAGATGTTTTCAGGCTAGTTTAGTTATCTCAGCAAGTGGCAACATTGGGTCCCACTTCTTGTTTGAAATAAACCTGGAGAGTGTGTTTGCTCCCTGAGCTTCGGAAAGGAAAACATCTTGCAAAGTAAGTTAGGAATCTAAGAAGGTCCGTTGTTTAGTAGCTCTCTCAACAGCAAATGCGAGTTTCAGAACTATTTCTTGGCTGTTTCAATGATTTCAGATTTCCTTGTGGAATATTCTTCTGCATGAATATGGCTTTGCCTCTCTTACACCCAAACGCAGTTGCCTTTTAAAAACCTGGGACACAGAAAACAAGTATATTTTCCTGATGAATAGTGATTGGAGGGCACTTCAACTCTACGTTGATGAGGGCGGTGTAACAGTCCATAAGGAGCAGAAGACAAAAATGGGATCTAAACAAACTCAAAGGGAAGGTTTAAATCAGGGTGTGGAGGGGGGGGGTGTCAGAAGAACATGGGACGGACACGCGCGGGACCGGGTACAGTTCTGCGCACAGGCTAGAGGACGGGCACAGAGTAGTCGAAGTGGAATCTGCCCTTTGAAAAACACACACAAAGAAATCAGTGCCCATGTCTAAGCTGCATTTTGCCTGGTTTGGGAAACTTTCAGATAACTGCCCTCTGGAATCCGAGGGGCGCCGTGCGCCGCTGCGCAGACGAGGGCGCGGACACCGCACCGCACCTCTCCTGGCCGTGGCTCTCGGGTGAGGACTCCCCACATCGCCTCCAGGGAGCAGCGCCGCAGGTCCGCTCCGACAGCAAGTCCGCGTCTTCTCCCCACCCCCCACCCTTTTTTTTTTAATATATATAAGTATATATTTTTTTAATACAATAAGAATTTTAAAGGATTCTCTTTGGAGAAAGGCAGAAGTTCTTGAGAGACAATTTAAGGTAAATATTTGTACTTTCTTCGATCTTGTGTTTAACAGAAATAATGAAGATTTTATCCGCGATTTTAAGAGAAAGAGACTGGGGGACAAACGTAAACAGTCCCATCTCGTGGCTGCGGTCGTGCCCAGCCAGACCGCCCTGCCCTCGCTGTTCAGGGCATCTCCGCTTGGGCAAACCAGAGCGTGGCACC
>VXAZ01001866.1:5295-25543 GCA_013399875.1 Gymnorhina tibicen | reverse complement strand
CTGCCGATCCCGGCTTCCCCCCGCTGCCGCCGCCGCCGCCCCCGTTGGCCGGGGGGCTGGGGACAGTGGACGAGGGGGACTCGCTAGACGGGCCGGAGTACGAGGAAGAGGAGGTGGCCATTCCGCTCAACGCGCCCCCCACCAACCAGTGAGTACCCACCGCCCCCACCTTGTGGGCGCCGCGCTGCCGGGCCCCCACCGCTAGCCGAGGAAAGTGTGTGTCAAACGCGGCTGGAAGTATCGCAGAAGTTCTGTGTGCCCACCCCCCCGCCTTCCCTCCCTCCTCCGGTTCCGTTCCAGCAGGAAGGCTGCTTCACCGGGACACTGCCCGGGGTCTGCGAAGGGCACCCCGCAGCAACCCGAGAGGGTGAGCGGCGGCAGAAAGGGGGTCGGGCTCCTTCCCCTTCACCGGGAGCTGGTCCTCCGGTACTGAGTGGGATCAGCTCATGGGAAAAAGGCTCTTAAGTTAGTTTTTGCAAGTTTTCATAGCAATACTGCAGGTTGTCAGAAGGAATGAGCTATTCCGGCTGTGGTTTTAAACTACCTGTCGGGGAGACTTTTCCAGTCATTGGTAGCACCTTCTCAGTAGAGGCATAAACTTCATTTCTCTAAATAGATAAAAAAACCCCTATCCGTGGCATAAAATACTTTTTAAACCACGTCATCATTTTGTATTGCATTGCTTTCTGCTGAAAAAAAGAAGGTAACTTATTTCTTCCATTTCGTATAGAAACATAAAAGTAATGTCCACGTTTGGTCTTCTTAAAAATTCAGTCTGTCTTGAACCATGGATTTAAAATGAATTAAAATAATTTCTAATTTTAAAAGCCTTAACAGAGGGATATTTTTATAAATGTTTTACTTGCTCAACCAATTTAAAGTTGTATTCATTTAGGTTATGCTTGGAGAGAGGAGACATTTGGTATAAATTGTAAACTTACAGTTAGGTTTTATTGTGTTTATCCATATATTAGGTTAATTTGGATTCCTGCAGTGCTGGTAATAGAAATAATCTTGCACTAGAGGCAGACTAATTTCTGTGTTTATGTTGTGTGAAATACAAGATCAGATAATGTTGTATAGAGTCCATGTAATTAGTAAGTACTCTAAACACAACCTTTGGATTTCACTGTAGAAAATCTGCAGGTTTACGCAAAGCACTTCCAAGGTGTGTATTAGAACAGAAAATAAACCTTTTCTTCCATATCCTTATTGTATTCTCCCCAAAATGAAATTGTTTCAGAGGCTAAAATTTTTTAATTAGTATAATTTATATAAACTGTTGTTCCTAAAGTTCTGGTAAGTATAGTGGATAATTTAGGGGGCAACATACAGTTGTATTTAAAGAGAGATACATGGATAGGTCAGAAAGTTAACCTAAAAATCTGTGTGAATTTTGGGTTCTTTCTTTATATTCTATCATAACTTGACTGACAGAGTTGACGTCTGCATTACGTTACATACTTTCAGGATTTCAGGAGCCATTGTCATTGTAAGTAGGACATAAAATTGTAACATTATAGTATTTCTTTTAAAATTAATCTCTCTAAACTTGACAGGCTTCCTAGCAGTCCTTTAATCTTTCAGTTTCTGGACTTTGTTTGAAAGTTTGTAAACACTGAGGCCTTGTTTTCTGAAGACAGTGTTTGAATAGTCTTAAACTTGTAGAATTCCCTAATGAGCTAGAAATAGGATTAGGCAGTTTTGAAAGAAATCTGGGAAATAGAAGCACATAAAAAGCAAAATTATTTCTTCAGGATTGTGTGCCAAGCACATGAGGTACAGGATTTTGCTTCTCGGTTTTTTCTCACTGAAAAGTTGAGTGCTTCTGTCAGGCCGAAATTCCTCAAAGAACTGACGAAAAAGGCAAAAATTAAGCTTATTTGCAATAGTTTTGGAAAGCAGGCCTATTATGAGTAATCAGTTTTTGATACTAAATTAATTGTTACCACATCTACAATTCTGAGTGGATTTTGCAGTCAAAACATTGTCTTGTGCAATACTGTAACCATGTGCAAGGATCATGGTTAACTGTCAGAAAAGGATGTTAGGTTTCTGGCAGAGAGTACAGGCTAGGGGAAGACTTCAGCCCTGAAATGTTGTTTTGACTGAGAAGGCTACTTACCTTATACAGGACCAGGGCATAGTTCTGTAGTTAAATGTTCATCTGTTGAAAAATGTAATATTGGTGCAGACAAGAAGTAAAATACATTTAGAAATTGATTCAGAAGTTTGTACTTCCAAATACTTAAGCTTTTTCTTTTTAATTTTTAGCCTTGGTGTGTGACTTTTCCATAAAATATTTTAAGTTGGCTAATGATTTAGAAGCTTTCTTTCTCTTTCGTTAATCTCTTATTATGCTATGCAGCATCAGTTTTTCATTCTCTGTTAAGTCATAAAATTGGCATATGTCAGTAGCAAATTCTATCCTTTCAGTACTGCTGTTTTATTTTGGAAATGCCCTTTCTTTGTAATTATGCCATCTGCTTCTCTATGGTTGAACTCTTGATTTATTACCAAAACCAGAGATCAGTATTAATCTGTCATCATACATAAGGGAAGCTCCAGCATGCGTCTTTGAGAAGAGTAATTGATGTTTCAATTTAAACTTGTATTAAATGTCTCCAGTTGCATGCGATTACAGGACTGCTGTTCCATTTGTGTAAATATGATTTGCCAGCTCCACCCTTTTCCACTTTCTCCTTATTCATTCAGTTTTTGTAGGAGGAATGCAGGGTGGCTTGATCAATAATTCCACAATTCTGTCATATGACTTTGTTGGTCTTAATTGCTTACAATATCTTATGCGTACATGTGAAATTTGAGAGTGCTCTTCACTCCTGGGCTTGCCATAATACAAAATTACTATTCTCCGCTATAAAAATTTGAAGGTGTTATTTCTTTTATAATAGTAATAACTCACTAGGTTTCTTTGCCTTCTCATGGACATGCATTGCATTGTAGGATTTATTCTCCAGAGAGAAGTATCTGGTAAATGTTGCTGCTGGTTTTTCCTGGTTCAAACTCCAATCTTAGATTAGACTTCTAAGTATAAAATAAAATAGAACATTCTGCATAAACTTGAACACAACTTTATGACTTCTTCTCCGAGCTTGTTTTATAAGTTTAAAAGATGAACCCAAAGCAAACAAACCCAAGCACAAACTAGACAAAATACAAGTTCCTAGTCTTCCAAGTTTTAGGCTGTAAAGATGTTACAATTGCTTTTTTAAACATGAGTATGCTTTTAAATACTGTAAAGTTGACATTCTGGCTTTCACAGTAACTAACATGAAGAGATGGGAAATGAAGCAGATGCAGGTTCTGCACTTCCCATCAGGATGTTGTAAATACAGTTTGTTCAGGAAGGTCTGGAGAATATGTCTTCTCTTAGTGTATATTCTTTTAATATTCAATCAGTTGGAGGATATTAGCATGTAACACCTTCTCTTTATTCACAAACTCAAAATTCCCCAGTAGGGTTGATTTTTATAATCTTTGATCTGGAGTGAAACTAACTTGAGACTTGTCTATTCAGTGTGTGTGTGGGTTTTCATTCTTCTGGAGCACAACAGTGGTGTGTTTATGTTGCAGCTTAATGCTAGGTGGGAGGCACAGGGTACCAGGGAATAAAGTGGGCAACTCTGTGTTTGTTTAGGTAATTTTTTCCCTTGCTTTCTGCCCCTTTTGTAGAGCTCTGACAGAAGTTCAAATAGTGTAAGGAAATACCTTTGGGTTTAATGAATGAATGCTGATTCAGTTATGTATTTGATTTAAAATCTTAGTTGACAAAATTATTTTATATCCTCGTGTTGCATTAATGTGGCAGGAGCAGTTCCAGTATTGCAGCAAACCTGGCATTTTCATATGGTGTTTTTTGAGCAGCGGTTATCAGTTTGAAATGGAAATCAGTTGAAATCTGAAAGTGATCAACCACACAGAATGAAACAGGCCATCAAAATACTGTCTGGTTAAAACAAATCTTGCCCAAAGCAGCTATGTTCTTACAGTCGCTCTTGATGCTTGTTGAGGCAACATAATAACAAGAAAAAGCACTGAAGATAAAGACAGGTAGAGAAATATTAGGAAGGAATGGATTGCATTAAAATAGAACATTTTTCTACCTGGTCATAGAGTGAAGTTCTAGTATCTTCACGTGAGTGTTGAAGGTGGCAAGTTGAGAGTTCTGCAGCATTTGTTTCAGCGACTCAGGAAAAGAATTTTTTTTTTCTGAATAATGGCAGAAGGCCCTTTCCAGACTAATGAATGAATCTGTTGCACTGGAAACTGGGAGGAAATAATGTTGGCGTGTTCAGTTAGGTACTGTTTAAAAAAAAAAAAAGAAATGCGACGTCAATAGATTTTAGTATATGAGGTTTCATTGTTTAGCAGTTAATGTAGTTAGCACTGAATATTTTCTTTTTTAGATAATTAATATCTTCATCAGTTCCTGTTGTGTGTGGAAAAGAACACCTTATTTTTCTAAAGTTGGTGGGTAATGTACTCTGGGCCACTTCTGGCTGGATGTGTGATGTTAAAAGTACTCTCTTAAATGAGTGGTTAAACACAGCAGAACAACATCATACGTAACCTGCTACAGGAAGTGAAGCAGTAAGTAAACTGAGTGTGTTAGTTACATAGGTAAGTGAAAACTTCAGATAAATAAAACCAGCAGTAGGACAGCATTTGAGCCAGAAGTTTGAGGATGATTTTTCAGTAATTTAATCAATATTTCTAGTTAACATCAGATAATGTAATTTTGTTTAAACAGCGATTTTGACCTGCTCTTTATTTAGTTTTTGTTGTGTGTCATAGATTGACTCCCAGAATATCAGTGTGTGACTTTGGCAGTTCATCTACTAACCCACCCCACTGAGAAGTGTAATATCATGCTGTATTTTTTCACCCTTTTTAATCTAAATGTTTAGTGGTTGTGGAGGGAAGAGGAACACAAATTTTCTAGTTAGGGCTTAGGTCTCTTCAGTAGAGCACTCCATATTTTGATTCAGGCATAAATTCTTAAGACTCCCATGGTAGTTTTGCAGTTTCTTTCATATCTTTCTCCCAAACAAAAGAAGCATCTTGTTATATGTCTTGCTGATAGGCACAGTAGAAGGGAGGAGAAGGTATTGGTTTAAACATAGTATTTGTGCTGCACAGAAGTATTGCAGGGTTGATTCCTCAGTGCCCCTCCAGAGTATGGTCAGTACCAGTAAAATGTTATCAGTACTTGACAGAGTTTATTTACTTGACCTGCTTTATATACTATTATATACTATTTAAAGACTGAAGGAAGTCTTCAGTAGTTTTTATTTTTATGTAAAATACCTGCTCTATCACTCTGGATAGTGATAAAGCAGAAAAAAGTTTCTGCTTTAAAAGTTTTAAATGAGTCTATCTTTAAATCATATTTAGTGCTGAAGGTGGTGAGGAGTAATCAGCATGGACTTATAAGGGGAGAATTGTGCTTAATCAGCCTAAGAGTCTTCTGTGATCTAGTCATTGACTTGGGGAGGAAGGGAGAGAATTTACTGTAATTTTAGTAAGTCTTTGGACCTTGTCTCCCATAGTCTCCTTACAGACAAACTGACAGTGTACAGGTTAGATAAAGGGACATGAGGTACATTGAAAACTTGTTGAATGGCTGGTAACAGAGTATGATGATCAGCAGCTCAGAGTCCAGACAGAGGCATGTCACGGGTGGTATTCCCTAGGGTGCCTTCAGAGGCCAATACTGTGACCGGGATGCTTGGACAGAGTGCATGCACCCTTAGCGAGTTCACAGATAATGCAAAACTGAGAGAGGAGTAGCTAAAACACAGAGTAGCTGTGCTGACATCCAAAGTGATGTGGACAGGCTGGAGAATTGGGCTGCGGGAGATGTTGTGTAGTTAAACAAAGGAAATAAAAAGCTCTGGCACTGGGGAGTAGTAACCCCAAGCATGTGGTAACCCCAAGCATGTGGTGGGGCTAAACAGCTGGAAAGCAGCTCTGCAGAGAAGGATGTGGGCGTGAGGATGTGAACAAAGCCAGCAGTACGCCTGCATGGCAAAGAAGGCTGACAGTATCTTGGGCATCGTTGGGAAGAGTGTTGTCAGCAGCTTGAGGGAGATGATCGTTCCACTCTGCTCAGCACTGGTGAGCCACTTCTAGGGTATTCAGTGCTGGGCTTGCTGGTACAACACAGACATGGAGTTACTCGAGAGAGGTCTGTGCAAGGCCATCAGGGTGATGAAGGGACTGGGTCATCTGTCAGATAAAGAGAGGCAGAGAGAACTGGGACTGTTGAGCCTGAAGAAGAGGAAGCTTGAGTGGGTCTTAAACATGAGTATAAAGATCTTATGGGAAGGGTTGAGATGCGAGTACCAGACTGACCTTAGTGGTGTGAGGTGACAGGGCAAGAGGCAGTGGAGACAAATGGAAAAACTTGAATTTCTATTTAAATACAACAGAAGGTTTTTGTTTGTTTGTTTGTTGTTTTGTTTGGGTTTTTTTATGGTGAAGGTGATCAAACAGTGACAGAGATTGCTCAGAGTGGTCATGAAGTCTCCATCACTGAAGTTGTTCCTGACCCAATGGAACACAGCCCTGAGCAACCAGATGTAGCTGATCCTACCTGAGCTGGTGGTAGGAGGGGGGCAAGGTTGAACTAGATGATCCCCAGAGGTCACCTCAACTCAAGTGATTCTATCTATATGTATAAAGATACTGTTTATGGCTGAGGGTCCATGTTACAGGATCTATTTGCTGAAAACTGTTACTGTAATTAGTCTGGAATAAAGTCAGGACAGTAGCTAATAGGGGAGGTTTGTAATGTAAGTATGAGAAATTTTTAGGTCAGCAAAAAATATTTTATTACTTTCTATATAGGTACATAATTTCTCTGGTAAAAGCTCAGGAATTTGCCTTTTAAAAGGTTTTTCTAAAGTAGCTAACAGTGACTCTTAAATATTTTATAATTTGCTTCAAATACCTAGCTTTTCCATCTAGGGTATGTTTTTATTATAAATATTCACATGTATGAATTAATGTGTGCAGTGTTGCTAGATTAACTTCAAAGCTCCAGTCATATTTCAGGAATGGAGTATTGAGTTTTCCAGGACACTTGGTGTACACAGTGTGTTATGGGAAGTTAGCAGTCTGATTCTTACGAAGATCAGACCCAGAAAAGTAATTTTCATGTTCAAATTTCACTATTTTCAGCTACTTTTCAGGCCAACTTCACACCATATCAGTTTTTTTGTTGGTGTTCTGTTTTTTGCTAAACTGAAATAGCTATAGTTGTTCATCCTCAAATTTGCATTTTTTTGTGAGTATAAAGTTTCATGAGGTTTGGAATATATAGAATCATAGAACCGTGAAACAGCCCAGATTGGGACAGACCTTGAAAGTTCTTACATCCCAACCTTTTGGGGCAAAGGGAGTATAACTGAGATTATCTTGCAACCTGTCCAGTCACATCTGTAAAATCTCCAGTGAGGTTTCTCTTCCTACTGAGGGAGGTTGTTTCAGTGAATGATTTTTAACTACTGGAACATGGTGATGAGATGCCCCTGAGCCTTTTCTTCAGAGAGGAGAAGCCTAGCTCATTCATTCCTCATGGGACAAGTTCTCCAGCCCTTTGTCCATCGTAGTGTCCCTCCTTTGGATCTTCTTCAGTCTGTTCACATCTTTCTTGAATGATGTGGACCAGAACTGGACACAGTACTCCAGCTGCAGCCTCACAGCTGGGTGGAGTGGGACGATCACCATCTAGGTTTAGCCAACTTTTGATAATCGACTCAGGAATCATATTGTAATTATGTGTAGATTTGTGTAAGATGTTTCTCTGAAATTTTGATCTTTTTTATTGTTACTATTTTGAGTCTACCTCTTGCTTTCCATTAAATTATGTATCTGTATGTAAATATTTAGCCATATAAACAAAATTCTGTTTATGGTTCATTAGGCTATGGTTATTTTACAGATAAATTGCATTATATCTTCTATTTATAAGATTTAAGAGTAATCATAAGTCAATTTCTTCTCAATATTGTCATCTGTTAGTAGAGTTAGCACTAGAGATGTGACAAGATTCAAGGTTGGATACTTGCATAATACCGAACATTAAGAAATTGCTTGCATTGTCTTATCCAAACCACATTTTTTCGTCAGTTTTTTTCTTGCATAGATTTTTATGCTTTCTAAGCATCTGTGGATTTTTTTGTTATTTCAGTTCCTTAAAATAAAACAAAAGGATGCTACACAAATGTCTTTATTCTGCTAAAAGCAGAATGTTGCCAAGCCTCTGTAGTAATCATCTCAATCTATATTCCAGTCTAGAAATGGGTCAGTTTTTTCTTTTTCTCAGTTTTACATGCAATTTTTTTTTTATGTTACACTATTAGATTCATTCTGTATGGGTTGTACTCTCAGTTACATTCCCCCACTGTTGTTCCTAGTGCACGTTGGAAGTTTTGAACATGGCTCAATTCAAGTGGGGGTTTGATTTCTAGTGTATAAATAAACTGTCAGGGTTTTCTCATTATCGAAGCAGTCAATCCATCTGTGGATGTAACACATCTCTCTAGAGAAACAATCCAGCTTGCAGGAGGAGATGAGAGTGGAGCACAAAACCAAAGCCTGTGTTTGACTGGAAAGGGTGAGGTGCAAGGAGGAGGAAGATTAAGGAGCCTCTTGTACATTTAATGAGGGTAATGGTGGACAAACTGAACATCTTAGAAATTCTTTAGTTATTGTCGAGAGTATCTGCTCATTTATGTAGCCTTATTAACATTGTTTCAGAAGTAATAACTCAGTTCTAACAGAAAAGGTGTATTTCTCACCTGAGTGCACAGATACCTAGTATGTAAAAATGGAAAGTTTCTTGCTAAGGCCTTTAATGAGTTCCAGAATTCATTGCCTAATCTGATTCTTCAATAAGAAAAATGCGAGCTGTTTCAAGAGCTATTTTTCATCAAGCTTAGCTGTATTTCACTTGCTTATTGGTGATTCTTGGAAAAATGAGATAGGCAGTCAGTCTTCTTTTCAGTGTTGGATAGTATGCTGTTGTCACACCTCTGTCTCTTTTAAAATTATGGTATTGTTTGCTACAGCAGTTGAAACTGAGAACCTTTTTGCCCTTTGTGAAATTATTTAAATGTATTATGTGTTTTACTGTATGCTTATCTTGCTAGTTCATGTTTTCATAGTCTCTTTGTTAAGACATACTGAAGTTTTCGGTTGATCCGTTTAGTTCTGGCTCAGAGCTGACATAAACTGCTGAACGAGTTTTAATGGCTTTTTTGTGCTAAGTGTGTGCAAGGTAGAGGTGTGTGCAAGTCCCACAGGTTGACACAGCTAGTGTGCCAAAGAGTGCCTGTGGTAGTGACTTTCCATGTTATTTGGCTGGTCCCTAGTCTTGTAGCGCAGCACAGTTCAGTTTTCCCCTTGCTATTTTTGAGGGATTTTGGAACAGTCAAATGAGAAAAGCAGAATGAGTCTTTGTTAGGTGTACATGGGTATGCTTAAGTGCCTCTTAGAAAAATGCCTAGGAAAGCAAAAGGGATGAAAATCTCTCCCTCATGTTCCTAGAACAGTATGTAACACTCATTGTCATGCACACTGGACAAAGAACACTTGCTTGGCAAGAAGTTTGTTTCGACTGCTTATCTTAAAGGTGCATCCATTGTGGCATATTTGCAGATCTTTCACTGGTGGCAAAGTTTTGTGATATGGAGAACTGCAAAGACTTGGACAGAAGTTGGTAACTACTGCATAATGACTAACAAGATGGAAGAAGGAGATGAATGTAGTAAAATCTAACTGAAATTTAGTTTAGTTTAATTGATACAAATTACATGGATAAAGGCAGTATCATAGCCTACAGATAGGACAGAGATGGGGAATAAAGTGATAAAAGGCAGAATCTGGATGAAAATAGTAAAACCAAGGGTGCTGTTTAGGCTGGGAGAAACTGTAATACTGAAATGAAACTTCAACAGTGAATAGGAGCATTGAATCTTGTCTGGGTTTAAAATCTCCTAGGGATAATATCTGCCAGACAAATAATCTGCCAAGGAAGGTGGAAACCTTCCTGGAATGGAAAAGCCCTCCAAATTATTGTAACTTCAAAAATTACAAGGCTTCCTGGCAAAAGTATGGGAAAAGGAATAACATTTCTTTACAAGAATATATATAAATGTATATATGTATATATATAAAAAACAAGNCCGTCTCTCCCCCCCGTTTCTCCCCCCCGTCTCTCCCTCTCAGAACAAACAAAAAAACCCCTGAAGTTTTCTCACCCATTAAGCACCACTTTTTCCCTTTGGTGTAGCTATGACCACAACCGGCAGGGGGCACTGGTGACTCTGGTGAGGCGACAGCTGCAGTGACTGTCTTGCAGCTGCCAGAGGGTGCCAGCAGGCTCCAGTGAGGCAGGCAAGGTGCAGTTGTGCTCTTATGGCCAGCAGGGGCACTCTGATACAAGAGTGGGACCTTCCCAGGTGATGATGGCCCTGGCCTCAGCCAGCACCAAGGCATTGGCTCTGGGCTCCCTTGCAGCAAGGAATCAGGGAAGCAAGCAGGCAGGTTTTGGTCTCACTGCCGAAAACCACGAGGTAGCAATATCCTAAGCCAGCCACAAGCCAGCCACAAGCCAGCCACACTCACTGTCACCCATGTGGCCCCTCTCCTCGATTGCCAAAGGGAAGGGGCAGTCCTGCTCCCGTGCCCCACAGGATCCAGGCTGAGCTTACACCTCTCGTGATATCCCCTGAGCCATGGGGGACCCGTGGGAAAACACTGACAATTCTGGCACAGATGACCACAGTGATCAAATGACCACAGATGATCACGGTGGGATATCCTCATCACCGTGATTCACCCCCCAAGACAATCTTCACCTGGAAGGCTTGAGAGGAGGATGGTTGATGTTAACAGAATAAAAAGACAAAAATAATAATTCAGGATATTTTGTCGGGTAATTTTCTCCTTTGTCTTCATGAAACTCCTTGAGATTTTTGTGTGTCTTTTGAAATTGAGGATTTTCGAAGTTCAAAGTAATCTTTACTCTCTTTTGCCTCTAATTGAAACAGAGCTCATAGTCTGAGGTGGTAACGAGAATCTCTAATGTGTGAAAGGCACTAAGGCAGAGTCTGAATTGATAGTAGTGGAGCTCTGACTGCAAGTTCTCCATTGTTACTACAGGCTTTCTTAAAGCACCGTGGTTTGACTGAGAAGAGCCTTGAGTGAAGTGGATGTGGCATCTGATGAATGTTTTTCCTGTGCACCATAGCTTTTTCTAGATGGAAATAGAGAGGTCTTCAGATATTATCAACATTTATATTTGTACTAAGTTGCTGAAACACTTTTACTCCCCTTCAGCACTTCCTCTTGCATTCTCTTCTCCCTTACCTACTGTTTTCCTAAGTAAAAATTGCAATGTAGTGTAAGAGCAGAATCCTTTAGTGGAGCAGCAAAGCTTCATATTTGCTTTTCCCACATGTAAAAAGGAAATATGTAAATAAAAGGATTTGGTTGTACAATGTGACATGCTTCCACATGCAATAGCAGCTGCCTCCTTCCATATGGTAAATTCACCATCTGCTACCTCTTTGTGAGTGGCTTATTCCTTGCATGGGCCTTGTGGTGTCGGGGCCATGTTGGGGGCCAGCAGCCATATAGCTATACTATGAATTTGCTAAAGGGATGCAGTGTAACTGCATTCCTTCTCACAGTAGAAAGGGCTCTCTGGGCCTGATGGGGCTGGTGTGACTGGGGGTGTGGTAGCCAGCATCTCCCGTAGAGCATGGGAAAATACAGGGATCTCTTGTTTGCGTATGGACCAGAGGTGAGAGCTCCGACTGCAGTGCAGCTCATTGCATGAGGTTCATGACTTGGCATATGGTTGTCAGCCACTCAGTGTGGCAGTGGTATGGGCACCATTCTTCTGCACACCTCTATGTTGCTTGTGTGGCTATAGAAACTCTTTGTGATGTTGTGTCTTTGTTCTGTCTGATTGCTGTAATTAAATTGTGATAGATCAGGTTGGAGTTTTGAACATGCTGCTTTTGATTTAAACTGGCAGATGGGAGTATTTTCATGCACAGTTTTGACTGGTTTCTGAAACACGGAAGCCTTTTATTGGTATTCGCTTAGAAGCAAAATAAAGAACAATTACACAAATTTCTTAGGCAAGTTAAACAGGTGGTCACAGAAACAACCACCTGAATCATTTCATAACATACTCTTGCAAGGCTACTTACTCTCTCTGAATGCATGTTGTAACAGCAACTGTATTTTTAAAGCACTAGCTGTGATTCACAATGTCATTGAATTATGTTTGCTCAAAACACTGTCAAAGTAGTGTATTGTCAGCATTTGAAAACATGCAAAGGTAATGTTAGAAATACAGAAGCGTTCCTAGGTAGGATTAGACAAACAAGCAGAGGTGACTGACTAGAAATTATAGGGACTTTGTCTTCGGCAATGATGGAAGATGTACATCTAAGTGGTAGTGAGTTAGAGTTTTGAGTGCAGGCATTTGTAAGTCACAGTCACTTGGCACCTTCTTATTTATGAACAGCTAGGCAGGTTTGTAATGTGATACCTTCCTATCCAAACCTTAGTTCCTTTCATGAGACTCATAGTACAGCATAAATAGCAATTCCTTTTGCATTCATTAAGAATCTGTAAGGTTAGTGTTGCTTCTGACTGAAAACATTAAACTTGAAGCTGTTTTGGTTGCAAAATACTGAAATCGTAGATCTTGACTAAGAAAACTCAAGAGAAAGAGGTGGTTTCTTGTGATGTATTTTTTCAGAAATACTGAGCTTACACTTCACTCAGATACCTAATTGAAACTTAGAACCAAAGGATCTAAGGTTTACTTTATTGCATTTCAGAAATTATGGTAGCCTGTTTATATCCTTTTCTGCAAGCTATTCTCTGATGAAATTAGGAGTATGGCTAGCTCAGTAGTTTACTCATTTCTGGTGTACTTTCTTTGGATAGCACTGCTATTGGATGGATCTTCCTTTGTAACTGATAATACAGCATAAAAGTTCCCAAAAGCTTTCATTAGTGCTCATTAGATTAGTCAGTATTCACAGAAAAATTGATCTATGGATGTATTTCAAAGCAAGAAAAGAACCCCCTACTATTTAGGAGAAATATTAAGAAAATATATAATGTCACTCCTTAAGTGAGCACTTGATATCCTTAAATCAGATTGAGTACTGCAGTTTTGTAAAACAGTCTCTACTGTTTTGCTATCAAAGTCCTTGAAGATAATGATGGAAAGTTCCCCAGTGCATCTTTCTGTAATACTGAAAACTGGTGATAGCAAGATGAATTATAAGACACGCACTTTCTGACAGTGATGTCTTTCAGTGCTCCTAGATTGTATATTGCTTGAACAAACTGTTTTTGTCTATTCATGAAACTCTGCTCTCTGGAAAAATGCAGTTATTTCTTGACAACCATTTTGCATACTTTAATGGTATCATACAAGTGTACACTTACGTGTGTATCCTATTTTTTTGAAGATGTGTACAATCTACAGAGGTTTCCTGAAGATATCACTTGAGCTGTTTTCTCTTATCATTGCTCAAAATTGACTGCTTTACTGTCATTTGTATTAAATTTAGTGTTAATATTTATTTCTGTGACTACTACTATAGAGTAATTTGGTACATTACACTAATGCAGAGTGAACTAATCACTGTAAAATACAGTGATTTTTTTCTGCCAGAAGTTAACATTTTATATATGGGCTCAGTGATGCTGCACTCAGAAACTGACTTAATATTTTTATTTCAGAAAACAAACCTTTCCTTAAATGCTTTACCAGGTAATAAATGTCTTCAGGTACACTTGATGTAAAACGATTGAATGGGATAAAATATATACAGTGTTATATACAAAATATATTCAGTGTTAGAGAATGTAATCTCTAGTATGTGGGGTATGCTGCTTGTCACCAGCAAGGAGGGTGTCTTTTTTGCTTGAAGCTTTAAAACTGAAAATTGGAACACCTAAATTTGTGCTATTTTTGTTAGAAATCCTAGTCCCTTAACAGAAAAATTAATTCTCTTATTTGCATATGATCCTGCCTTTCTCCTTACTCTGTAAATTTTTATTGGTCATTTGCATTCTTACTAAGACTCCCATCTTCTCCATTTTGAAGTTGTGCCTCTCTTTAAGTTTGGCATTGTAATGCAGTGTGTCTCCCAATAGAATTAAGATTATTTTCCTGAAGTGAGTGATAAATAGGAACAAATAAAAGCTCAGTGAACCTATTATTAGTCTAAAACAGATTTTATGAAACAGAATGTTGGTTTCTTCATCAGGATAGTTTCTTGGGTCTCTGGGGACTTTTATACTTCATGAAAGTCAGTTTATACAGGAAAGCAATGCCCAGTTGTGATGTGTTGGGAACAAACTCATTAAAGTTTCAGCTGTGCTGTGCACAGTGACACACAGAATATTTCATCCTAGTTAGTTCAAAATCAGCGGTCTTGATTTTGTTTCATTTCTTAAAGGACTTTCCTGGTAGGGAAGGTGTGATCCACTTCTTTGTGGACTGTTTTTGAACAACAGGTTTCTGTTCATGAGGCTGCTTTGCTCTGGAGGGGAATGACACAGGATCTTGCTAATATAACTAGGCCTGCAGCAGTCTCAAGTTTTAAATGATGTACAGACACAACAGTGCTTCTACTGGTTTAACTGGTTTTGATCAGGAAAAGGAAGAGAAGCAAAGGGGAGCAATATTAGCAAGCACCCAGTTTTGCCAGGTTAAACAATATCTATGCTTGTGCTGCTCCTACTGGTGAAATGGTATTTACTGGTTTAGTGTATCTAGTTTTTGTTCTGATAAAAGCTCTCAAAGCTTTTTTTTCCATTTTGTAGAAAAAAATTGTTTCTGTTCAGATTTTATGAACAGCTGAGGTTTTGAATTTTAAAATTTTTTTTGAAACTGTATGTTGTGCAATATTTTATATTTTTGCATGTATTAGTTCAAGAGGTCATTTGCATATCTTTTCTAAATTGCATGTTTGTGAATCTTGCAAAATGTCTGAACTGTTAAAACTAAATGGTACATGATCTGAAAAGGTGAAGGATTTAAATTGTCTGATGAAACAGTGGTTGTTTTGAAGCTGACAGTTTCTGAGTGTAAAAACTAAAGGTTTAATCAAACAAAGTTAGGTGGAGGAGCTACTGAATTATTGCAATATATAGCTCTGGAACGTGCTGTGGCTTGGTGAAGGTAATGAGAGCAATGGCTGTCTTTGAAAACTGCTCTCCATTGCTCCTTTTTAAAAAAAAAAAAGTTACACTTGATCATTTGGAGTAGAACGTGTTCTGACAAAGGCTGTGTAAATAAACTGAGATAAGTTGATTGAATGCTTGAATGGTAGCAGTAGAGTAAAGTGTTCCTTTGTCATATTTTTTGGTCTGTGATTTGCAATGCATTGGCACTCACTTGTGTGATTCATAGGGAGCACATTGTGATTAGGGACAGTGGTTTTGGGGCTGGATGGTGGCCTGGTGACTGCTGTCCAGTTCTTTACTGGCTTTGCTGCAGCAGCATGTCTGTCAGCTGAGGAACAGCCTGATATAATTCACTTCTCAGTTTGTGCTTTTGAAATACCCAGCCTGAACTGACACCTGTGTAGGCTTAAAATACAAGAGCCTTTAAAGTCAGATCAGTCACCTCTGTTTTTGTTTATTTTAAGTAAGCAAATTAAGGAGGAGATAAAAACTGATGATATGCATGGAGCCTCTGCCTCTTAGGGTTGTTCCTGGGGAAAAGCAGGTTATCTGAACAATTCTGCTGTGTTAAAAATACTGTTTATTGGAAATAAGTAAACTAGGAGGTTGAACTTGTAACAATGTGATAGCTTTGAAACAAAGCTTTGGAGTTATATTGGTTATGACAGAAAGATTTTGTTCATTTCATAGGTCTGTTTTGTGAGAATAAACAAAATCCTTAAGTTCTAAGTTCCATTGTTACTCTTTTTTTCAGGTGGTATCATGGAAAACTTGACAGAACAATTGCAGAAGAACGTCTTCGACAAGCAGGAAAACCTGGAAGTTACCTCATTCGAGAGAGTGATCGGAGACCGGGTTCATTTGTGCTTTCATTCCTTAGTAAAACAAATGTCAATCATTTTAGGTGAGAGTTAAGTGTTTTATTTTTTAATACTGTGATCTATTTTTTTTTTGTTTCAGAACACAATAGAGCAGAAACAATGATTATATTATAATGCAATATTTTTGACTTTTTATGCTTTCATGGTACGGATTTTTACTTGTGTTTAGTTGTTTTAAAACATGCTGCTTAAAAATTACTGTATAGGATGAAGAACAGAAGTGTGAGGAAACCAAAAATAACTGGATAGAGAAGCTTTCCTAAAGTGGTTTGAATAGACTTAAAGCACCATGCAGGTTTCATTAGTCAGCCAAGGAGGTTGTTTTGTGTCTGTTCCATAGTAATCATTGTAGTTAGCACAGTTAAAGTGCTAGGAAATCTGGTTGCTTCCTTAATTTTGAGGGGAAGCTCCCCCCAAACTAACAAACAGCCCCCCAAATCAAACAAAAAATGCTCCAAACAAACAAAAAAATGCCACCAACAAAGAAATTATATTTAGTAATCGAAAGGTTTGCTGGAAACAGCTTTCAGCATGTGTTAGAATTAGTTGTTCTAAATACAAGTAGCTCTATAACCCAAGTTGCAGCTAGAATTACTTTACCACTGTCAAATAGTGTGCATTCAGTTATTCGTTAGTGTGAATGAGATGTATTTTGAGAAAAGCTTGAACAGTAGTCAGTAAGTGGAGTGCTGTAGTTTAATGTTCCTCTTTACAAAATAGGAAAGAAAATGTTTCTTCAGCAGTTAAAAAAAAAACTTTGTCGGTTGTCTTGATGGTAACAAACAAATTGAAAGCAAATTCTTCAACTTCTGAAAGTGGGAATTATCCAGAATACCAGCTTATGATCCACTGTGCACATGGTTTGCAAATGTAGGCAGGTTTTGGTTGCATTTGCTCTGTGATGGAAATGGGATTCAGAGGTCCTGATGCACCATTGACATAAAGGCACAATTCTTTAAAGTGCAGACGGTATGACACACAGATAGTACCTCATATTTGCATCTTGCCATCTGAACTATCATTTCAGCCTCTCAGCTGTACTGATACTCATTTGGGAACTGGTTTCTGTGTAGCAGTAGCAGAAAAGTAAAGTGTTCCAAAACTTAACTTTCTAGTGCTGTTTTGAAGTTTTGGGTTTTTGTAATAACTTCTCCTTTTGAAGCTAGTGTCAGGCAATTGACTGTTGGTTCATGCGCACCATAAAAGTGTCTCTGGTATCTTAGGTAGAAAATAACCTAATTATTTCCAGTTCCCCAAGAAAAGGATCCTTAAAATATTTTCAATCCTTAAAGAATCTTTCTTTACATTCTTTTGCTGTCCCTTGTAAGTTGTATACAGACATATATGTTCACGCAGCATATGATTGTGTTAGAACTAAATTTTTTTTCACTTAAGTGTCACCTTTTTTGGTGAGTCAGAGTGATATAATATATACTGAGAGAAAATACTTAATTTTAATCTTTTCCTTTGGAGTTCTCTGTGATTACAGAAGTTTTTCTGTATTTGCTAACTCAGTGTTCCAAAGATGTTTCATTTAAACTTGATGAAATAATAATCTGAAACACTGTATTTAATTTAGAATCTATTATCTGTTGAATAATTTGCCAGGGAGTCTTAACAGAAAATATGCCGAAAGATCTAGCGTATGTCCTGAACATTGTTTTCTGACTCCCCTTTCAGTGCTATATGCTTATGAGCTTTGGATTTAATCTCTGAAGATTCATTTTTGTATGCGTTTTACATTACTTTTTGGGAGAAACAATGTAATTCAAATTACACATTAAAGAATATCTTCTTTAAGAAAAACCACAAACCTTAAAGAAAAAAAGAAACAGTTTTGTAGTAAGTCTTTATTGCGTTAAACTGCTGAAATGATTATGTAAGCTTTTTTCCATTAGGTACCAAATTTTTAAATTGAGTTTAAGGAGATACCTTGATTATTCCAAAGTAATTTCTTAACTTTTAATATGGATGCTAAACTGACTGTAACAAAATGACTAAGTTTTGATGTGTTTTTTTTCTGCATTGTATAGTTTTGATGTGTAGGAAGTTTTTGTTAAAGTACTTTGCTACTTTGTTAAATTTATGCCTATTATAAAAGATGTACGATGTGCATGATACAAGTAATAATGCTGTTGTGTACTAGTGCATTATTTCAGTTCTCCAGGATGTTCATGCTTGCTTTTTTTTTTTTCCTTTTGGTTTCATTTAGTTCTGACAAATGTACTGTCTTTTTCTGTGAATCAGCACTTTCTTTAGATAAAAAACTGGTGGATCATACAACACATATATATGAATATTTTTGATAAAATATTCATTAGGTTTATTTACGTGTTTACAGAGAGCCTGTAATACTGCATTTTGCTGAATATAGGCACTGTTTTAAGAATTAAACATGATCCTAATCTCCTTTTCTTTAAAAAACATTGGTAGCAAAAAAATCTCTAATGTGAAGCTTCTGGGTTTTCTTTATTAACAGGATTATTGCCATGTGTGGAGACTATTACATTGGTGGGCGTCGCTTTGCTTCACTCTCAGACCTGATTGGTTATTACAGTCATGTGTCCTGCTTGCTGAAAGGGGAAAAGCTCTTATTTCCAGTAGCACCACCAGAGGCAAGTAAAAAAAAATTCTGAAGACTAATTGACTTAAATGTTTTTAACTTTAGTCACTATTCATAGTTTTCTCTGGGAAAAATATTTTAGAAAGTTTCCTGTGGTTTTGTATAGGCATATGTGGAAGTATAAGGAGTATAAAAATGCAATTTTACTGACACAAAGTAATGACTAAAAAAAAATTGCTTTATAACAAAAATACACAATGAGGAAGATAGAGGTATTGCAGTTATCTCATAATGTAGTAACATTATTTTAAGTAGACAGAGAAAAACAAAATACTGAGTTCTTGGCTAATGAAGAGCACCATTGTAATGTAATCTTCACTGTTCTGTGACATTTTGCATATCTGACAATGGTTTCAAATATGCATCCTGGAGATAACCAAGGTTTCTTTCACATGCCTATCCTTAAAACAATAAAGTAATTAATATGAAACAAAACACTGCAAAATATCCCCTGTAACAAAACCCAAAACCTGAATAAAGATGTTTCTGAATGTTAAAATTCTGGACATTCCTTCCACTCTAAGTGAAAAAAAGTTTAAAATAAGTGCTCTCTTAACCGACTAATTATATATTTCTAGCTTGCAGTGGTTTTGAGCTTTGAAAATATAAAACCGGCAAGGTGGATGTAAGTGATGTTACCAGTTCTTTGCCCCAGCTATTGCATAATGCTAGGGAGAAGGATTCTACAGTATAGAATATACAGTATAGAGTATAGAGGAAAAACCATCGCTCTCTTTTAAACTGTAGCCTGTTGAAGACAGAAGGAGAGTTCGAGCAATTCTGCCTTACACCAAAGTGCCAGAAACTGATGAAATAAGGTATGTTTGAATGACAGTCGTAGCTGTGAAATTCTCAAGAGTATTTATAAATAGTGATAATTTAAGGAGGTGTACATGTGCAAATACTTTCCAGTTGCATCTTAAACTTGACACAGTTAGATTAAAGGATGATACCTCTCTGTTCTTCTATTGGAAATAAAACTTTTTGTTCTTATTATATTTGTTTGTATTAATTGTAAGGGAAGGTACATTAGGTACATAGAATTAAAATTAATAATGTTGTAATTTTGAAGTATGTTTTATAAAGCCTTAGATTTTTACCAAAAGGATAAATTTATGTGCCAAAGAATCCTATATGGAAATGCCATATCTGAGTGTGTGAAAGAAATGAGCTAGGCTCTTTTCCTGAACTGCCACAGAACTATTAGTAGATGTATAGCTAAGGGAAACAATTCAGATCACTAGAAAGTGAGCCTTGACTACTTATAAATTCAAGAATGGAAGAAGTCAGTCTTTCAGTAGAAGACCGTTTGCTGGTAACTTGGAATTGATACTGCTTTCTTGAGATACTTTTTGTTTCCAGATAAAAAATTAGGAGGATTTGAAAGTGATTTGTGGTGATTTCTAATCTCTCAAATGAGACAGGTTTTGTAAATTGGTGTAATACACCAGTTGTATTGGGAATTTTCTTAGGTTTAGGACTATTATTT
>VXAZ01001864.1:0-32054 GCA_013399875.1 Gymnorhina tibicen | reverse complement strand
TCGTGCCCGCCTCAACAGCGACACACTTGGTTCCAAAGAAATCTTTGCAAACATGCCACAACTGCACTTTCTGAATATAAATACAGTTGCGTAAGTGACTCAGAAGTCCACATTCTCAGCTTTGTAACTCCAAGGAATTCTCAGTTTCTTAACCCATCCAGAAATCCAGTGATGACTTTTTAGCATCAGTATCAATAATTATATTATATTTTTATGAGATGACATATTGGGAGTGAAGTGGGTGGGAAGAATTGAATTGTGGAGAAATTAATAACAAAAGTCAAGAACACCAAGGTAAATTCAGTATGGGAGAAACAGAGAAGGGAGAACAAGAAACAAGGGATGGAAGCAACAGAACTTTCTCCATGAATGACTGAAGACACATCAGTGAAAAATGGCAAAAACAACCACACTCCTCCACAAAAGCCAGCTTTGGCTCTTAAGCTTTTGGCAAATCTTGTGCTGACTCCAACAGATGTCCTGCATGGTCTTAAAAAGAATATCCAATTCTGACTGCCCCATAGGAATTCAGCCCTCACTGCTGAATGAATGGAATGCCCCAAATTTAAGAATAAACAAACATCTCTGCTTCATCATATTTCAGTTTTGCTACCATGATTTGTGATTTCTTTTGAGATTGTACACCTCATGTATTTTTGAAGTGGTACATTATTAAGTGTACATTATTTAAAAGTATTTAAAAATTCAAAGGTCAGGAATTCCAAACTGCTGTTTCTGGTCCTTTTTGCTTGTTTAAAGTCTGTGTTTCTGCTGAGGATTCTAAAGTTTATGTCCCTGTATTGCATATTCAATATAAATGAATTATAGCTATATATAAGTTAAGCATACTTTGTAATGCTTTGAATGACAAGCACATTTTGAGAATATAGAATAAAGCTCCTTCAATGAAATAATCTCACTGATATCAGTGAGATAAAATAAAAGTAAAATACTACTTAGCAAAAGCAAGAAAAGTAATCTGATTTTAACTAGCTTCTGTGTTAGGACAATTAATAGCCAAACACTGCAAAATCAAGAAGTCCCTGTGATATTAATATATTCAAAAAGTGAGAAATAAAATATAGTATTTAAAACATTAAATTTAGTTCTACTGATAAATTCTCAGTAGCATTAAATATAGCAAATATTAACATAATGTGGGAATAAATCAATGTGTTTTCACCTCTAAAGCTTTTAATCCTCTCCAGTACCATCAGCAAGGTTAACCTTTTCTTTGAATGTTTTAGGCTAGTTAGTATCTGCAGTTAGGCTTAATAATAATGATAACAACGATAATAAAAATCAGGAAATTTATTATGGTAATTTAGTTGTATTAATTACAACTCAGGTGAAGGGCTGTACTCTCATGTTCACAATCCCCTTCCTCACATATTATTCTAAGAAGACACTACCAATATGAAAGTTGAATGGTTTTATGAATGTTTCTTTTCAATAGTAAATTCTACACCCTCTGTGCTTCAGTTACCTTCCCCTTCTTAGATGATGTGTGTGGTTCTTCTTGGTCCTTTTAGGTCCCCTCTAGATCTTCTGAGAGATTCTGATTTGCTGTATCCCCCAAACAGAAAAATAAAGAACACTTACAGCAGCCATGGCTGTCATAAAAACATCAGGAGGAATACCTCTGTGGTATTTGTTGATACAAGCAGGCAAATTATGCTCTGTTTCATATTTAGATGGTAGATATTTATTTACACCTTCAGGCAATTTTTCTGAGAAATTGCTGAACACACTAAAATGCCTAGGCTACTGGAGAGCTTTTATTAGCTCGTAAGTTTTGCTTTGTTACCTTGCTACTTGCATAATTCTGGACAAATATCCCTACACATGTCATGTTAAAAACTAGCATAAAGGAGAGACCTCAAACATTTACATTTGACTGAGTTGAGAAATTGATTAAAAACTCATACAGCTACTTATAAGTCAGACTATATCTCTAATTTCACAGCTGCCCATACATACTTGGCCCAATCTCGTTCTGTATTTCACAATAAAATTGATGTGTTTTAAAGCTTTAGACTTCAGTTTCCCAAAAACCTTTCAGTTCTTGTAATTATCTTTCTGAATTTAGTAAAAAATTTTATACTCACTCTTCACTTTATTAGTGTATTCTATACAATACTTTGTAGACCTTATTACTTGCATAAAAATCACACTGCAGTATTTCTACTTTTTATTAACCTCTTTGGCTACAGGATAATATATTAAAATTCTGTTGTGGGTAAAGAGGTTGTAAAAAGTGCTGTTATGAAAAAAACAACAGAGGACTAGAAACAGTAAATTCTTGGTTCTGTTCATAGCTTGGTCACAGACATACCAAAGAATTTTCTGAGTATTTTATGATTGCATCTCCAAATGTGTTATCTAAATCTGCCTTTGTCCACTTTCAGAATGAATTTTAGAATCACTAATAATTCATGATACCAGTTAAACTTTAGGAAGAACTACAATCAGTCAAGTCAATAGTTGTTTGGTATCCTTAAACCCATACACCTTTGAAGTACAGATTCTGAAAAGTGGACAGTATAAAAGAAATGGAGACTTTAAAAAAAGAAAAAAATCTGCTTTATCCTCTGTACTGATCTTTTCAGAAATTTTCATTCCTATTCTTACATTTTACTCGAAGAGTGATGATATGAAATAACATACTGTCCCTCAGTAAACTGAATATTAGAATAATAAGCAGTATTTATGAGTCTCTAATTTGTGATGGAACTGTTACAACTAGATGCACCACAACATCTTTTGGTATTTTTTGTGCATATGGCTCTTGAAACTCAGATTTGGTCAGACTTCAAACTGTTGATATGTTGGATGTGTTGGATTGCTGTAATTTAAGGCTAGGTGTTGACACATTCAGACTACGTAGATAATACAATTATTTTCTGTGTAGTTTAGGGAAAGAACCTTTGTCATGTCTGTTCGTAAGGAACCACCTTGTCACTGAAAACCAGGAAACAAATTCTCCAACCAGTTAGTTATGTTAGAAGGCTGGTATTTATTCAGCATGCTGGGTGCATGGGGATAGCTTCACCTAATATGCACATCCACTTTCAAAACTTTTCACTCTTTATACACTGTAGCAAATAAAGAAATTAATGTTCATTGGCTATAAATTCCATAATTCTCTTCATTAATTAGTATTCTATTTCTATTTGTTTTTTCTCACTTCTCATGCTAATTAGCCCACTTCTTTAGTCTTTTTATTATCTTTTTCCCAAACAAAGGTTTCAATACTATTGCTGAACTGACTTTGTTAGTTTTTTCTTTATCTTGGGTTTCTGCAAAATGTCCTTGTGGTCTATGAATTTTGCATTACTTGTGTCCAGTTTCAGCAATAGATCTCTCTCCGAGGCTTTGTTAACATCCTTCTAGGTTTGAGATCACTGAAACATATCAAAGTGTTGATTACACTTGTTTTAGCAAAACTTAAAATTTTCAGTAATTTTCCATAACCATGTTTCCACAACACTAGCTTATGACAACCTTGCTAAATGCTGGCTACAGCAGCATATGACAGAGTGGAAAATTACACTGCTTATGAATAATTGAAACAATTAATTAGAAAATTATGAGGAAAGTTATATTATTTCCAACACTAGCTGGCACAAGGCTTATTAGTCACAGATGTTGGGAGTTAACACAAAGCCACATTAATCCCTGGCATTTGTAGTAAGCACTGTATGATACAAAACTCAGCATTAATCCTAGATAGGGATCAAACACTATTGTGCTAAGGTTGAAAGAATCTTCCCCCACTGCTGCATAAACTCCTTTTAAAAGAACATAACTTGTTCGGTAACACTTTTAACTACAAGTCCCATGACTTTCCACAAAAGTATGTTTTACATACTTTCCTCACATACTCCCAAATACAAACATTAGACGCTACACAGTAATATCTGAAATTTCTGGCTGAAGCATGGAAGCTATGAAATGCTGCTTCCTTAAAAGCATAACTGGACTTTATATGTAATTTTCTCCTGGGGAGAGCAGGAGACTACTGAAGGCATCTAAGGGAGCAGAATCACGGAACATGCTGAGTTGGAAGGGACCCATCACGATCATCAAATCCAACTCATGGGCCTGCACAGGACACCTCAAGAATCACACCACGGGCCTCAGAGCATTGTCTAAACACTTCTTGAACTGTGTCAGGCTTGGTGCTGTGAGCACTTCCCTGTGGAGCCTGTTCCAATGCCCAACCACCCTCTGGGTGAAAAACGTTTTCCTGATATCCAGCCGAAACCTCTCCAGACACAACTTCATGCCGTTTACTCGAATCCCGTCACTGGGCACCACAGAGAAGAGATCAGCGTCTACCCCTCCTCTTCTCCTCACAAGGAAGTTGCAGACTGTGATGGGGTCCCCCTCAGTCTCCTCCACGCTGAACAGACCAAGTGAGATCAGCCACTCCTCATATGGCTTCTCTTCCAGACCCTTCATCATCCTCATGGCTCTCCTTTGGATGCTTTCTAATAGCTTAATAATTTTCTTATATTGCAGCATCCAAAACTGCCCCCAGCACTCGAGGTGAGGCTGCACAAGTGCAGTGTAAACTTGCAAGTTTACATGAATAAAACCGAAAGAGAAATAAGAAAGTGCTGTTATGCTGCAAAAATTTACAGACGTTTTTTCCAAAACAACGACATGCTGTTTTGCCAGAATTGGTCCTCAAAAAGCAGAAGTTTGGAAAAGGAAACGGAAATGTCCTCCTCTCACGAGCGCCTGTCCCGGGTCCGCCCCGCCGCGCCCCGAGCGCTGGGGCGCCTCCCGGCGTGCCGTGCGCAGGTGTGGCCATGTTGCGGAGCCATGTTCCACAGCAGCACGCAGCGCCGGCACTGGACCTTCCGCGGCGAGGAGGAACTGGCGCGGCGCCGCGCTGAGGGGAACCGCCGGGCCCGGGTCAGGGCGGCGGCCAGCGGGAAGGTGCGCGGAGTCGAGGGGGTGGCGGGGGCTTCGGGCGCGGGGCGGTGCCGAGGCGGCGGAGCGGGGCGGCAGGGAGAGACCGCGGCGGACTCAGGCGCGGCTTTGCTTCTCCCAAGGTGCCGCAGGGCGACCCGGTGCTGCTGGAGCCGCACGAGGAGCTGGCGCTATGCAAGTACTACGAGAAGCGGCTGCTGGACTTCTGCGCCGCGTTCAAGCCAGCGATGCCGCGGTCCGTTGTGGTAGGCGAGGCGAGGACGGAGCCACAGTCTTGGCCCTCCCTTATTTCTTCGCTTGCTGCCTGCTTGGCTTGTTCTTGAGAGCACGGATATCTTTAAAGCCTCTTTTTTTCTCATTTCTGGCGCTACAGTCTGTGGCCGCTTTTAATCTTTTTTGTTTCGCTTTCTGACACGTGCAGCCATTTCAAAACCTGATGTTTTTCAACGTGATCTTTTGCTTGTGGCTCTTAAGCTTGCATGGGTGACTGAATTGTTTTGTTTCCCTTTACAAAGAGTAGAAAAAAAATAGTGGTAGATGGTTGATGGTAATGTTTGATGATACAAAGCAACAACCTCCCAGTAGATAAAGGAGGTGGTCCCAAATTTTTGCTGTCATTCAGCTGTTTTTCCAGCATTAATGCTTGTATGACTACAAAATAAGCTGGCTCAAGTACTGGCAAAATATTAACCTACAAAGGAAAAACAAAATTACTTTGAACTGATTTGTCATGAATGCTGAAGAGCGTGTTTCAGAAGGGAGGAGTGGGGACTTAGAGCTGAAGAACGGGGTGAAATTGTGCCTCTCTCTCACTAAGCTATTAAGATGTATAATTTACATTGTCCCCTGTTAGTCCTCCCTTTTTGAAGCAGGTGTGGTGAAGAGGATGCTTGAGGATGCCTTTGAAAGGTGGCAGTCGCTGCCATGGCATGTTCTGTGAAGCCAGACTGATGTTTGAGAAGTAGCCCCTGCAGAGTCTCGTTTTGGAAAGCATCGGCTTTCATGCTGATAAACGTGCTGCGGAATTTACTGATCTAAAAAGTCCAGTGGTTGGGATTGCTTGCCACTTTCAGGATGGTTTTTTTCAGCCTTTGATTTTTAAATTTCATTTTAATACCAAATTTTATTCATAAAGATACTGTTGGCTTTTTAAGCATTGTCTTCCAAAACATGTCTAAAAAAAAGAAAATTATATTGTATGGCTGTCATATCATAAGGCTCTTGCAGGCAAAAATAAAGACTTTGAAATATTTAATGACATGGCTGTGTATGTGTCTTAGTGCCTCAGTGTATCCTGTGTGCTTGTAGTATATATTCAAACTTGCCTGTTTTGTGATTTTTTCTTTTTATGTACTTATGTTTTTTCTTAACCGATTTTTTTTTTTTTCCCTCCCCATTTTTTTTTTCAATTTAGGGAACAGCTTGCATGTATTTCAAACGTTTTTACCTTAATAACTCGGTGATGGAGTATCATCCTCGGATAATAATGTGAGTTATCAACACTTCTTAAGTTACTCTATCAAATGGAATATTAGAGGTATGATCTTTGTATTTGTAAAGACCTGAGAAAACAAAAAAGAAAATCTGAGCACTTAAATAGGAGTAAAGACAAGATATGGTCAGTTTTACTATCCTTTTGATGTGTTCAGAACATGGTGTTTTAAAGATACACAAATTTTCTGAGCAGAACTCTTGATAGGAGAATGGATGCTGCGTATGTCAATTGTTTGCTTTTTTTGTTTTTTCCCTCCTAAAGGCTAACATGTGCATTTTTGGCCTGTAAAGTAGATGAATTTAATGTATCCAGTGCACAGTTTGTTGGTAACCTTCGAGAAAGTCCTCTTGGACAGGAAAAAGCTCTTGAACAAATACTGGAATATGAACTGCTGCTTATTCAGGAACTGAACTTCCATCTTATCATCCACAATCCATACAGGCCATTTGAGGGGTTTCTAATTGATATTAAGGTAATACTCTCTGATATGCTACATGCTCTGTATAGTAAAGTAATACAAGTCTGTCATGCATTGTCTTAAAAAAACTTTATTTCCTTTTGTGCCTGTCTTTTTAGAACACCTAATTTCTAAAGTGATAGACAAATACCTGAAAGATAGTTGTTTTACTTGTGGTCTTTAAGCTACTTAGGATATTTTTGGAAAACAGATATGGTCTGCTACCTTTTAGCTTTATAAAATAACTGTTGAATTGTGTGTCTTGAGCTCGTGAACAGGAATGACAAACAGCTGCTTATTTTCCTAAATCATTACTTTTTAGACTCGCTATCCAGTGCTGGAAAACCCTGAAGTTCTGAGGAAAACAGCTGATGACTTCCTTAATCGAGTGGCTCTGACAGATGCATATCTGCTCTTTACGCCCTCACAGATAGCTCTCACTGCCATATTATCTAGTGGCTCAAGATCAGGAATTAATATGGAAAGGTAGTATTTTCTTTCTTATAGGCATGACTTAAACAGTTTATTTGCTTCTTGTATAAAATTGTTTTGCTGTAGATATTCTTAACTAGTAGAATTGTGTATTTATTGATTGATAGCACTGGTCTGTTCTTTATGTTTTAGAATGGCAGTGGTACTGTTCATTTTCACAAATAAGTAATGTAAGCAGTTAGTTGCTGTCTATTTTTTTATACTCCTTTGGAAGAAGGAAAAAAAAAAACCCTGATGACTTTGCCTTAATTAGAACAGCATAGGATTTTCAGACTCAGCTTGGGGGTTACACCATGAAGAAAATGGAAATACGGTAGAAACTGAGAGTCAACTGAAATGACACTGATCTGACAGCTAATGGGCGTGCTGTAACATGCTGTGTTTGGCTGTTGCAACTGTTCAGTTTCCATGGATATGAAGCAGGGCTAAGGTGTTGCTTTAAATCAGTCTTTTCTTTCCCTTCTGTGTCCTTGGCACTGGTGTTTGCACAGGCATTATCAAACACTTTGATACATTTGCTGAAATGTGTAGTTTGTTTGGTTTAGTTCTCTTACAGACAAAACATACGCTTTTCTTAAGATAAACAGCTGAGGTGGTTGCTATAAGGAGCTGTTACCTGGCATGTTTTAATACCATGCCATTGCCTGTGAGCATTTTGCATCTGGAGTGTAATACCTGCTTTAAATTCGAAAAGTTGTTTTAAAATAAAATCTTGCATCTGCTCTAAATGTATCTCAAGTCTCTCTTCAAAAAGAAAGAGTGTTGGGAGTATTCTCTGTAAGATTCACTGTCTTCTCAGGATTGTGTAAAAACATTCAGGTGCTTACTTTAACTTGAAACTTGATCTTATTCCTAGATCTGTATTCTGTACTGCTTGTGCCAAAATTCAGAAAAGCATGCTTGCAAAAAGAACTAAAATAATTTGTAGATAAGAGTGTGACTCAAGGTGTCTGAACTTTGTTTGCACGTTCAGGAAGAATTCAAGTCTGTTATCCGTCTGCACCATAAAGTTGTTATAACCTTGTCATTTATTGTTTGATAATGAGTTTTTGCTGCCAGACGTGAGAGAAGCTGATGGTGCAGCTTCAGTCTGTGGACCTGTGAGCAGGTGCACCTGCAGAGGTGGTACAGAACACGTGGGAAATGGAAAACCTGTTGCTCGCATGATGAAAGGGATAGAACTCCATGGTTGTTGTGGGTGTTGGTAAGGAGCACTGCTCATGTATGTTGGGGTTTTATCCAGGCAGTGTGCATTAGGGTTCTTACTAAAGAGAAGTTTGATCTCATTGGGAAGAGGAAGAAACCCATAGGCTCAGGCAAAACAGGGTTTAGTAATAGCTTTCAGCTGCCAAAAAAGCAGGCCTGTCTTGCAAGCTCTGCTGTCTGTTGGTCAGTCTGAAAACCACTCTTCTATAGTATTTGCTTGTCCTGTGGGCGTACTGTACCATAGTGTGATGTTGTCATAGAATCTTAATTTGACTTAGCTCCATGAGGCTTAGAAATGTCTAATTTGGCAGTGTTACTTCTACATAGCTGGGGAAATACTTTTGTCACATTCTTACAGTGACAGATTTGCTTATCACTTTATAGCACTTAAGTAACCAAAGCATTCTTACTTACCTAATTATAAAGCTCTAGCAGATGTGAATAATAAATAAGACACTTTTTATTAACTCACAGTAATTGCCACAAATGATTATGGCACTTTAAGAATTTATTCTTCTGTGTCTCTTTGCAGCTATTTATCAGAAAGTCTGATGCTGAAAGAAAACAGATCAATCTTATCCAGATTACTGGATGACATGAAATGTAAGTAAACACTGGAAATATCCTGAAAGGAGGAAAAACCATCTTTTTCCAAATTACAGAAGCTTTAGATAGAAGGATGTGCTTCAAATGGTTCTCTTCACCTTAAGGCATGCATAAGTAAAACACAGGCAGTAGAATGAACTACCCAGCATGTGGATGGGAGGGGAAAAAAGACTGAGACACAGTGAACATTAAACAAAGTAATTGTTTTATGTAAATTAAACAAATGAATATGAACAAATTAAATAAATCAACAGGCAAAGGACCTGCCTGATGCTTTCAGAACGTAAGTGCTAGAGTCAGTTAAGTGCTAGCAGCTGATTCAAAAGTGAGAAATTTATTTTGAGAACTAAATAATGTTTTTTGTAAGACAGAAATCAATTGCTTTTCAAGTCACCTCACCATATCTTAAACGTTAGAGGTTCAGGCAAAGCCTGCATACAACAGCTACTACTACCGGAAGGTAGCTTTTGTAAGCTAAATGATTAATGTGATATGCCAGGATTTATACTGCACATCTGTTCAGCAACTACAAGATGTTTCAGCTATAAGATGCTTAGCTTCACTAGCGTGAGAAATATCTCTGTGTGTGTATATATATTTAACAAATATTAAGAATACTACCATGGTTTAGCTAAGCTAAAAGGGAATGTAGTAAACAGATTACTACCTTTTTGTATTTAAATGAAAAGACTGTGATACGAAATTCTCAGTAAGTAATCAGTTGTTGAATGCATTAAGCTAATGCATGCACTTAAAATGGGAGTGGTGGCAGTGAAGCTAGGCTGGCTGACGTAAGCAGTGAATGCATCATACAAGTAACCAGGGTCTACAAATTCAATTTACCTTGAATTTATAAAACTTAAGATGCCTTTTCCTTTCTCTTCTAACAAATCAAGTCTTCAGAGTTCCATTGCTGAGATGAAAGGGAATGCTGGGATCACTTACTCTTCACTTCAGTTATTATGGATGGTAGCTTTAGCCCAAAGGCAGCTCTTCCATAAACATAAGATGGTTGGAAGGAAATTCTTCAAGCATTTGTAAATTACTTCTACAGAGTACTGGTGGTAGAGAAAAAATCTTGTGAATTTAATTTGCATTATTAATGAGACTGGAACTGGTATTTTTTTAGGACTGCAGGTACAATGCTGATTGCAGAAAATACCTGTGTATTTTGAAGCTTGTTAGCAGAGTAATGTGAACTCTGCCTTAAGGAAATCCAGAGTCAGGGATGCTAGAGACTTGTTTGAGTGTAGTTACAGTGAGGGAAGGAAGGGTGAACTGTTGGCTCAAGCCTGACTGAGACATAAGCAATACTCAGCCACACTGGAGACTGGATAGGGTTGTGTAGTTCACAAGTAAGGTGGGTTGACCCCAGCTGGATGCCAGGTGACCACCAAGGCCACCCTATCACTGACCTCTCTAAGCTGGGCGGGGGAGAGAAAACAACAAGTTTTCTCTCTTTCATATGGGCTGAGATAAGGGCAGGGAGAGGTCACTCACCAGTCACTGTCATCGGCAAAACAGACACAACCAGTCAAATCAGAGTAGGGTAATGAGAAGTGAAAACCAAATCTTAAAAAGACCTTTCCCCCACCCCTCCCTTCTTCCTGGATTCAGTTTCTCTCCTGAATTCTCTCCCTCCAGTGCAGGGGGACTGTAGTCAGCTTACCATGTGTTGTTTCTGCTGCTCCTTCCTCCTCACATTCTTCCCCTACTGCAGTGTGGGGTCCCTTCCACAGAGAAAGTCCTCTACAAATTTTTCCAACATGAGTCCTTCCCACATGCTGCAGTTCTCCATGAACTGCTCTAATGTGGGTCCATTACAAAGGATGCAGGCCTTCAGGAACAGGCTGCTTCAGTGCGAGTCTCCCACAGGGTCACAAATCATGTCAGCAAACGTTCTGTGATGTAGGTTTCTCGTCCCAAGGGTCCACATATTTCTGCCAGGAGCCTGTTCCAGCATGGTATTCCCAAGGGGTCACAGCCTCCTTCGGGCACATCCACCTGCTCCAAAGTCGCCTCCTCTACAGGCTGCAGGTGCATCTGCACACTCCACACTCCTGTTGACCTCCGTGCAGGGGCACAGCTGCTTTACCATGGTCTGTACCAGGAGCTGCAGGAGAATCTGTTTCAGTGCCTGGAGCACCTCCTTTCTCTCCTTCCTCACTGACCCTGGTAGATGTACGGCCGTTCTCATATATTCTTACTCCTCTTTCCAGCAGCACTTAAGTGTTGCACCAGGGTTTGGGTTTTTTCCTTTAAATCTGTTATCAAAGGGGCACATCCACTGTCACTTAATAATGGGCTTGGCCTTGGTCAGTGGTGGATATGTTTTGGAGCCATCTGGCATTGCCTCTGTAGTGCATGGAGGGAGCCTCTAGCAGCTTCTCACAGAAGCCACCCCTGCAGCCCCCCAGCTAAAATCTTGCCATGCAGACCCAAGACAACAAGGCAGAGCAGAAATTATCTGTGTGCTCAGATCTGTGTTGTTGCCATTTTAGGCATGAAAAATCTCATCAAACGATACGAACTGCCGAGGCCTGAAGAGGTTGCTGCTCTAAAACAGAAGTTAGAGAAGTGTCACAGCTTGGAGCTTTCATTTAATACAAACCTGTAAGTTGATCTTGGATGTGTCAAACTTCGGCCTTTTTTATTGGCATAGGAACATTAATATTTGCTTACCTGTGTGAGTGATGGAAAATGAAAACCCTTAAAAATGTGCACAGTGTTTTGCCTGCTTGCTATGAGTATCTACTGGAAGCTGACATCCAAGACTCAAAGCATTACTTTCAGTAATACATAAAATAGTTTCTTTTGTGCTGATTTGTACTGCAAGCTGATTATTTTGTAACACAGAACTGGAATACTGGGTGGCTTCTAAGGTGTGGCCACTTGGTGTTGTAGGTAATGAGAACTAGGGGCTTTAAAATCAGGTGATTAAAACAAGAATGTTGTAAAGGCTTAGTGTTTTCTTAAGAATTAGATGGCAAAGGACTTCCTGATTTTTCTTTTCTGCCCATTTCACTTCAATTTGCACTCTGAACTTCCAGCAAGCTGCATGCTGAGGCTTTGGTAGTTTTTTTATGGAACAGGTATGTCCATAATCTAATTTTGGGGTCAAATAAAGAGAATCTTAACTTATAAAAATACATAAGCATTTAACTTTTCTTCTGGGTTAGGAAGAAGAGGAAGGGCTATGAAGATGATGAATATGTCACAAAGAAATGTAAAATGGATGAGGTCAGTAAACCTATTGTATGGGTTTTCCTGGTTTTTTCACTCTTAAATGCCAAGACAAAAGTTGACACAGCTACTGAGATAAACTTACGCATCTGTAACATAATTTTAATTGTTGCTCAGACTGAACCTTTTCCAACTGTTTTTTTCATTTTAAATGAGACAGATTTCATACTCACATGCACTTGAAAGTGTTCTTGAACACCCCTGTCTTTTGTGGAGGGGGAATGAACACACAGACCATCCTTCCTGCTGTTTCTTGTGCTTTGAAAGTTTTTATTTACTTTATTTGGTTTCTTGCTCAAAGCAGTATAGAGAGCTGGACTAAATTTATGTCAGACAATTTGCTAACAAGGCTGCATGAATTACAGATGGGTAGCTAGTACTTTGGGTTATAAGACCACGTATACATAAGGTGAAAATAAATTGACGAGGGTGACTCAACAAATGAAAGCAGTATTAAGGGTGTCCTTCACATCTGAGATGAACATCTTCCAGAGCTTTTGTTTGTAATATGGACAGGAAGCTGGAGCGAGTCCATGCTGGTAGAGAAGAACCCTTTTTAACTGGACTCATCTTGATACTAAAGACACTGGTACCTGGATACTGGTAGACTAACTATGGCATTTAGAAAAATGTGCTAACATCTGAAGAGGGTCACCTGTCAAAATCTGAAGATAAAAGACAAGATTTGTGTCTTTTGCTATTAGAGATTATCACAGTAGGTTGATGCTATAGTGTCAATTTAGAATCTAAAAAATTATTTAAACAAGATTATAATAAAATTGGCATTGAAGGTATGTTCTAACAAAATGTGGAACCTTGAACTTATAACTTCATTGCTGCAAAAACTTGGGTTTAGTGTTTATTCCAAATGCCAGTCTTAAAAAGTATATTGAAGCTAGTAACTCCATAAAACAGGCACTTCCAAAACTTTTCACTTCATGACAGAATGGCTTAGAAAACAGCTCCATATGGGCTTTAGAGGTTTTACTTGTTCCCTGCCCCAGTTTAATTTGTATTAGCTACTCTGCTATGGTTTGAGGCAGTTTTGATTTTGGAGCTTCTTTTTAATTTGTATCTCTAATTATTTTCAGGAATAACCTGATAGGATAAATTCACATAACCTACAGCACTTCATGACAGACTCTTCCACAATTCCAAAGGTTCTGAAACTCAGAATTTTTCATTATTGATGTATCTGAACTGGGTTTCTACATGTGTAATTTAACGTCTGAGTAATTATCACATGAAAGATCAAATCTGAGCTGGCCAGGACATAAAGGAGAAAGTGTGCTGAACTTTTTGAAAGCTTACTTAGTGTGCAAACTACTCATACCTTGAGGCTTCATTACTCCTGTAGTTAGCTGATACTAGACTGTAGTCTACCAAGTGCACAGTCAATTCTGATCTGTTTCTAAGATGTTTCTGGATTTAATTGTTTGCAGCTGAAGGTATCAGTAGGAAAGCCAAAACTGGTATTGTTACCTTTCCCTGGGCTTAGCATTAAAAGCCAAACATGGTTAGAGGGGGAACAAGGGTTTTACCTTGATATTTATTCAAGGATCCTTTGGTGCATCACATCCAGGTAGAAAGCACCCCCGAATGCACCCCAAAAGTGCCCACCAGGATGCCCACCCAGGAATGTACCAGGGTTGCACCCCCTGAACAATGCACAAATGCACACATCCACACGCACACACAAAATGCTTCATGTATACAATTAACAGACCTTGCAAGTTAGTGTATCTACCAAAGATTCTCCAATGAGAGGCTCAAGAGTAAGTCCCTGTCTTGAGGAACCTTCCCCCTGGATGGGCCAATCTTAGTTTACAGAATGTGTTCTGGAGAGGACCTTGGTGTCTGGGACTTTCTGACCCCCAACTGTGAGGCTCCCAAGATGTTTAGTCTCTTGACTTAACAGAACTTTGAGTCTAAGCTAGTTATCAGACTCAGGGAATTACAAGTATATGGGCTAAAAGCACTAAGGATACATGCAAAGCTGTAGGAAAGGGTATATGAAAAGGGTATATAAGAGGGGTATATGAAAGAGCAAAAAATCATCATGGCATCAGTATGGCAAGCTCATCAGTTTGACATGATAGAAAAAATATACAAGGTAATGGCTGAGCACAGGTGACTCAGCTGCCAAGGTGACAAAGCCATGAAATGCACAAGACGTTAGTATGAGCTGTTTTGGAATCTCTACATTGTTATCCAGAATAAAGCTCATGCTTCTTTATCTCAGAGAGGTGCTGAAAAGGGGCTGCTAACATGACTCCGTCTCCATGACTCTAAGCATAGGTATGGATAACTAGCTTTAAGGTTAAAGGCCTGACTTCCCCAAGTTAAAATATTTTTTTAGTCTTCTGTTCATGGAATCTTTCTGTAAGTTCTTAAATCCAGACCATAAGGAGTACATTACACCACACCACGCACAGATGTCACTCAAGGTGTTGTGTTTTTCCCTTCAATTAGGAAGAGTGGACTGATGATGAGCTTGTGGATTCAGCATTACTTTGAAGGAAGATGGGATTCCTATACACCACTGCAGGAACTACTCTCTGGTGTCTGGTGTGACTCTGCCTGCCACAGCTTCCTTATTATGTGTCATAAGGCCTTTGTGCTGTTAGTTCTAACCTTGGCAGTAAAGCCTTTTACTTTCCTAAAAGAATGAGTTGTGGTTCTATTAAACGCTCACCCATTACAGGTCCAACACTAGCAAGAATTACGTGCTTCAAGAAAACTGGCCCTTGTTTTTGGTTCAGGAGAAGTTTGATGTGGCTGCAGTGTAGGGTTAGAGCAGCAGCTGATTTATTTTCTTTTCATACATCCTATTAAGAGTTCTATAATACACACACCTAAATGCGGCTTTGGGTGTTCCCCAGTTTCATTCTCTTTGCTGCATTTTGTGTGTAACTACCAATTAGCTAGGCAGCTCTGTCTTCCAGTCTGTATTTTTACCATGTTATATTGCCTATACCCAAGCAATTAAATCCACAAAATAATCCCTTTTATACACTCTGTTAAAGATCTAAGTAGGACAGAATGAAAGGTTAATTACTTACTCCTCTGAGATGCAGTTTAATACAGGCTTGACAGAGTTATGGGACACTCTAAGAATAAAGACTTCTCTAGTAACAAGGTCTTGCAAAGAGTTGTATTGTCACTATGGGAGAGCATCACATGTGTCTGCCCAGTGCCATATATGTGACATTTGGGAGCTCTCAGCTTAAAGAACCTGTTACAGCTGGAGACCAGGGCAACACAGCAAGAGCCACTATAATACTACAGCCAAGGTGCAACAGTAAAGTCTCTGCTTTTATGTGACAGTAAACTGGCAGTTCTGATAGACAGGAAAAAGAGTGTAGGTGTTGTAAGGGTTTACAACAGTGTTCGTTCATATGATAAAATTATTTAAGTGATTATCTCATTAGTCTTGCCTTTTATCCCTGTTAGTAGATCACTGCCTAGAACGTAACAGATGGTGATAGTGAAATACCCTCTAAATCAACAGCACATTTTACTTTTAAATTTTTTTAAACGGTTTGTGGCAGTGCGATGGGCAGGGACACCTTCCACTAGACCAGGTTGCTCCAAGCCTCATCCAACCAGACCTTCAACACTTCCAGGGTCCCTGGCTTCTCTGGCCCTGTGCCAGTGCCTCTCTCCACTCAGAGGGAAGAATTTCTTTTTATTAAATCTCAACCTACCCAAGGTGTTTTAACATCTACTTTCCCAACCAGTAGTGTACAACTTAAGGCATATGGACAAGGTAATGTTGTCTGAGGACTCATCCTCAAAAAAGGACACAGTGTAAACACTGCAAAGTACACCACCAGTGCAGACACTAAAAATTTCCACAGCACCCGGAGTTAGCCAGTTTCCATAGAGTTACAGATAAATGGAGGTTGATTTATTTTAAAAACTTATTTTTCACTAAAAAGACAAAACAATACCTATTTTATAAAATGGTTTAATGACTGCATGCATGTCTGATACAATGATCAATAAATTTACTGAATTCAAATTATTTACTGTTGTAAACATTTTACAAAAGCATTGTGATTTATCTGGATATACAGTTCTTGATGGAAGAACTATTCAGACTGAATCAGTGGCACATCAAAAAAATAAAGCTGACAAGACCCATTCTGCATATTCTCTTTCAACATAATTCCAGCGAGAGAAACAGCACAGTATAAAAAAGTGTACAGTAAAGGTTGTTCCTACCATAACATGAAATTCTGGAGACTGTAAATACCAGTTAAAAATGGCTGAAACAGTCAAAAGTCATAATTATTGTAACCAGTCAGAAATTACAGTAAGAAATGTTATCCAGTTATAGGTGGTTGTCAGAACAACACCCTTCTTCTCATGTCAGTTGATAATTCCTTTCCAACCAGACAGCAAAAACTTTGGCAATCAGAGGTGCTGAAAATTTCGAAGTCCTAGACACAGTCACAGCATTTTCTCTGTGGAGGAAGGTGAACTGTACACCAAGGCTCAGAGGTTGTGAAACTGTTTCCAAGTGGAAAAAAAAAAGTGCAAATGTCCTGCACAGATAGCTTAAAAAAAGCTGCTGGTACAATCATTCACCAACAGGATCTTTGTTTTCTTTTTGCATAGTTCACACATCACTGGGAATGTGACAGGGTGTGCTATTTTTGGCAAGAGCGAGAAGAAAGTGATACTGGTAAAAGTTGCCATGTTGGGCATGCTGGATCCATGCAGAATTCAGGTAGAGGGCTGCTACCTGACGTTGTTAGACACCGAATACTGATTTTGTTTTTGTTGTAGCAGTTCAGTAATGGCCAAAAGCTTCTTAAGAACGTGCTGTAAAAGAGAGTGAGTCAATAAAACTACGTGTTAGCTCCTGGAGACAGAGAAGTCCTCCCTGAGCAGCATTTTCAGCATCAGCCTATCAGATTTGCAACTCAGTAGCTTAAATATATTACTAAAAAGAGAAAATGTCTGATTCCCTAGTCAATAAAGGTAATCTTAAAATGATGTTATGGACTTTGCCTCTCCTCCCATGGATCTTCTTGCTGCTTTGTGGTTAACAGGAAGGCAGAGAAAGTGTATAGCTAACACACTGCTACAGTTTGCCAGCAGTTTGCCAAGCATGCAAGTGTACTGGCAAACTAGGAAGCAGAAATGAGGTGTTAATAGAAAGCTAAAGAAAGTGAATTTAGTTCTCAACTGAAAAAAAATCCAGATCTGAAAACTAAAACCTAGAGAGTCTGTCAGGAGACAGTAAGTTTGTGGGTTTAAGGCTTCTTCTAGAAACTTAAAAAAAACCCCCAAACCTACTTGGTTTTGTTGCACAAAGAAACAAAACTATGGATTAAGTATTTCCTTCACAGCTAATAACCTCCTGGTGAAATACAACATCAGTCATACTGATACAGAAATACTACAAAAGAACCCCAGGACTGAGGAGTAACTCAGGACATAGCAGCCCTACCTGTGATTGGTTTGTGTTAACTTACCTGCATCACTCCTCGCTCGTTGCTGAGCGTCCGGAGTTCATCCGAGTGTGCCACACAGATCTCGTGCAAGGCCGCCAGGTCACGGGAGAGATCAGTTCGAGAGTGCTCTGTCGTGTCTGGAAGCTCAGGAACATTCTTCAATAAAATAGAAGACAGCAGATTTAGGGTACCAAGACCAATTTTGGTCTTTCCAGCTAAACCTCCAATCCATCCTTCTATGATGAATTGTTTATTTTCTCCTTTTCACAGGCATGTGTTTCGTGATTATACTGCAATTTCTAGTGCTAGGAGGATACTTACTACAACATCTGGTATTGCTCTACTACCTTTCAGCTGACCAGAAGCCTACAGCATATGGAGACTCAAACCCTGTAAATGAAGGGGGGAATCCATCCCCTAGGAGCTTTTTTTTCATCTAAGTGAGACAAGAGCGACAAAATTCAGCAAAATCTGCTGTTACCTATCAAGTAACTCATTAAACTGATCTTAAACGAATAATGCTGCAATTAAAACAGCAGATAATCCAGCAGGTATTTTCAAACCAACAGTTACCAGAGACCTCATGTCAAATCTGTCATTTAAAGAAGACTGAGGTATCATAATATGTAGAAGTTGTGATTTAATCAGAATAGGATGACATCTAGAACATACCCAAATGCCATACTTGTTTTAACATTTGATCGAAGTATTCTGAGATGTCTTCTAGGTCACTTTCAAAGGATTAATTCAGGATGCTTAGCACATTTTTTTATCTCTCTTTTTAACATGAATTACTGGATTTAAAATACATATATAAAAAATATGATGACCTAACTCCTGTTATAGCTATCACAGACACAAAACAGTCACACTTTAAAAGGATACAGTGACAGCAGTTCACTTTCAAACTACAATATATAGAATGCATGTAGTGAAAGCTTTTGCCAGTGCTAAGTGAAATTCAACCTAATATTTTTTAAAGCAAAAATTAATTTCAGTCTCTGATCAAAGCCATATAACAAGTTATATATAAAAATTTCTGGTTTAAAAACATGTTTTTGAAAGGTTTGTATTTTTGCCCAAAATTTCTAATCTCATAGCTATAAAAATCTACTTCAGCTTCTCACATTTACAGAGGCACTAAATTAATAAAGTCTAAGAAGATATTTGATGGTTTTAATTCCATATGACAGACCAGCAATTTTTAAATATTTATTAAAAAATGTACTCAGATAAAAGCATTCAGAATTATGTGGGAGCTGATGCACTGTTGAGCTAGTTAATAAGAGATGCAAATAATTTTAATGTTACCATCCTGCTATGTAACTTCAGCAAATATTTTTTTAACTACTTACCCCAAGTTCATCCAAGAACATGATCATGCGATGTTTGTTGCTCTTGATGAATGGATTTACCCCTTCCATATATGGCTCCTAGCAATTTTAAAAAGTATTCATTAACAAATCAGTGCCAAAATAATTGTCATATCTGAGGCAAGCACAGTGCAGTCAGGCAAATGACACTGCAAAACAGGTATGTAAATTGGAATATTACCTCTTTTTCAAGTGTATTTCTAATGTCTGGTGTGCAGCCAGTCAAAAAGACTACAGAATTTGGTATTTCCCTGTATTCAGAAGACTGAGAATCCATGATTCAAAATTTTTCTTACACATGTATACAGATAAGAATTTGCATTAAGATGACCATCTCCAAATACCTGTTTGCAGTGAACAGATGTTCTATGTCCAGAAGTATCATCTGGAGTAAGTGCCTTCTTTCCTGTTTTGTCATTAACTCTTACATTCGAAGTTCTATGTATGTGTCAGAGAAACAACTTTCTAATGGCAGCCTGAAGTCATGTTAATTATGCTTAAGTAAACAGATTTATTTTTAGCAATGTTTCAGCCTGGAAATTGAGACCAGTTACTGCTGGCATTCTCTTAGTGTTTTAATAAAAACTTTATTGAAAGCTTGGGCTTCTTAGTGCAATAGGTAAACTTGACTTATAGTTTCCATTATGTTTTCCATACTGTCAGTATGACAGTATTAACAGGAGAGCTCTGAAGTGCTCTACCACAGAAACACCAATCTAACAAGTGATAAATGCAGGGTCAAAGTGGAGGAAGAGAAACTCATAGGTTCTGCATGAGAAAATAGCAACAGAATTTTTGCATGCATTACACAGGAATGTGTGAAAAGTGTACTGGAAACACAGTTCTAGATGGTTCTCTCTTAGTAAAATTATATTCACCTTAGCTCCAAATTCAACCAGATTTGCTAAATTCTGCACAGACTTGGCGACCAGCGTCAGTGTTCTTGCAGCAGTGGGGGAAGGAGAATCTGGCAGGAATGCAAAGTAGAGAGTCACTGGCCATTCCATTTAAAATTAACAGCAGCCAAATGAAAATAAATTCTTATCCCATTCATATTTGTAACAGAATTTTTTTTAATATAAAACAACTGCATGTGAAAGATGTCACTTGGTAAAGTAAAATACATTGCTTCTGTAATGTCCAGAAGCCATGTTATTCTGATCATCTGATTTTCTGTAATAGTAGCACACAGAACAAGAGGGCAAAATTAACTGTTATTAAGAGTTAGGTGAAAAAATAACCATTTGCTCAAAACCTGAGCAGTTTTGTGAAAAGGTTTTTTGTTACTTGTTAAAACATCTACCTTTGCAATAAAAAAAAAAAAAAAAAAAGGCCATTTACATTTTCCTTATTAGCTTATACCCAATAAGTGGGCTTTTACAAGATATACTTTTAAGTTACTGGCAGCAGGAAAACAGAGTGAATGTTACGTGCAATCCTGACCTGTATTTCCATGAAACTGTAGTCTGTAACCACTGTGACTATAAACACTTTCCATTAACCACTTAAGTCAGTTAGAACTTCCTTTTTCAACAAGTGATGTTACCCAGCAGTATCCCACAAAATTACTTTTCTCTCCAGTTAAGGTAAATGGCCAGGTTGAAAGCATTCCACTGACAGGGTTATAGGGTTGTAAGGTCTCAAGTTAGCCTAAGCAGTAGTCACTAGTCAAGAATACTAGCTGGAGGTAACTCAGCAGGATTGTAAAAGTAGTTCTTTACACCTGCAGTCACAGTGCAACCCAAGTCAGGAGGGTACCTAAATTGCAAACTACCCAAAGATAATAAAATGCCGAAGAAATTATCACTTGTTCCAGGCCATGTTTCTCAAATGCTTTCTTCAAAGCATGTACAGAAATGATTACTGTGTGAGAGAAAGGAACTTTCTGTTTGACAAGTCCTTCTCATTTAGTACAGTTTAAAGATTGATGGTAGAAAACATGCCACATTGTCTTAAAAACTATCTATGAATAAAGAAAAAAAGCTTTTCTGAACCAGATTTATTATTTTCTCTTGTATTTCCTATTTTTCACCCTTTCTGAAGGCCATCTCTCTCATCTTTTAAGATTCTGTATTTAAGATCAACTGTATTTAGTGAGTCAAAACACCACTCCAATGGCTGGAAGCCTTAAGCAGGAGAGTCAAACAAATTGTTCAAGAATAATTTTCTAGGTGCACAAATGTATTCCAAGCTCTGCAGACACATATCAGCTTTATAAATCTTGTTTGTTTCAGAGATACCATTGCATTCAGCTATTAACTCTGGCATTGCACTGTACTGAAAGTGACATCTGAAGTTCCCATAATTACATTTTTCACACTGCTAAAATACATTAAATAATGCTAGGCTTAACTCCAAGTTTTACTGCTAAATATCATAATGCATGTTTTTGTGGACTTCAAAATTACGTTGGGAATATCCACAATCAAGCCTTTGAGGGTGAAAAGCATATGCCCTAAGTAGAAGTCAGCCAAATGATGTGCATAACTTGATTTCGAACACAGCATTCAAAAAAACCTTCTTATTTTGCTACATTAGACACTATACTGATTTCATGTCTCCTGCTGCATAAAATATGGATTCAATCTGAAGCACATAGTCACCTGAGATGATATTAAACATCCTTGGGTTCAGGATAGCAGGACAAATCAGTCGAAGAAAAACAAAGCCACTGAAATGGAAAGAAAATTGTATTTCATTCAAAACCATTAGAAAATTCATGTAAAACTGTGTAGTCTTTCAGGAATAAAGTTAATGTGGGATCTTGCTGAGACAAACACCAAGCAACTAGCCTTTGCTCTGTAAAAATATGAATTAAGATTGTCATGCTACGATTCTATGAACTGCAGTGAAAACTGAAAGAAGAGGCACATTGATTTCCCAGTAAAGGTGATCTGTTGAAATCGTGTAGGAAGAAATTAATTGCCAAGTAATAGTGGAGGCAATTCCAGACCATGCTGGCCTCGAAAAGGAGCCACCCTTGGTCTCTGACCTCACAAAAGTTCTCCACTTTCTGCTGCTGCAAGTCATCCATCCCACACCCACCCACTTCCCCAAGCCATCGTAAGCTGGAACACAGGAGTGGATGGGCAAAGGGATCCTTTCTTGGCAGAATACACCTTTAGGCCAGCTTCAGCTGATCCATTATCCTGATAATAGTACACTTCAGAAGAAAAATAATAAGGCATCTGCTACTTTCCACCATGAAAGAATTGCTGCCATTTAAAAAGCTGGAAAAAGAGTGCTCTGTTCTAACTGCGGAACTAGGAATTCATTCAACAGGAATCCAGAATAGGCTTCAGCAGTAAGAGAAAAATCTATCTTCCTGTTAATACCAGAGGTAAAAAATCATCCACTGAGGTTAACCCCAACTCCAGCTAACTGCTGTACAATGAAGTGACATACAAACTGATTAAATCAATCTGAAAGATCTGTAATTTTGTCCTTGGACACCACCAGCAAGCTGGATTTCACCACAGCAATACCAGAGCCTGACCACTAATGAAGGCAGGAAGGGAGCCTTGCCTGTTGTAAAGTACACAATTATGGAAATGTCCACATTTCTTTTAAGTGACAAACAGCAGTGAGGTTGATGCACCCACCTTCTGTAAGTCCAAGACACCTAGTAGGTTCTGTTAGAGATGTGTCTTATCTCTCTAAGAAAGTTATGGGCTGGTAAGAAAACAGTTCTTGGCCAGAGGTTAAGCTAAAATACTTTCTGTGGTGAGAATTTAAAGCTCCAAGTAAGTAATTAATTTTGAAGTCATGGCACATATACCAGTCCCTCTTTTAAAGTGCCCAAAGTTGAAGACCAACAAGGTACACATCTAGCAGAGACCCTGTTGACAGGGAGGATCTGATGCTTCTTACCTTTGTCAACCTACCCAAATTAAGAATGAGCAAATACCTACAAGAAGTTTTAAACCAGAGAGAAATGGTAGCACATTCTGACTGATACAACAGAGAAGATACCCAGATATCAAAAACCTGTCCATCTGGCTCTGAATATTTAATAATTCTTAAAACAAAAATAGTGCAATGAAAGGTAATAAACATCACTAAAAGCTGTGAAACTCTGCACTCTAGAGAGAAACCTCTAGTATCCACTTGTGAAAATGGAACACCACAAAAGCAAGTGATAAAGTGTTTTTAGCATCCAGTGGAGACCACTGGAAAAACTCTGAAAGTGAGCTGTGTGTCCACTAAGGAAAGCCACATGGTCCTCTTTGGAGCTGGCGAGGAACAGTAAGAGATACGGAATTCACTACTGAGCTTTACAGCCTTCCAGCAGCTTAGCCCCTCAGAGTACAAGGAGTTCTAAAGAGTATGAGCAGTCTCCATTTGAAGGCAATGCTGCTTCACAGTATGGAACACATAAGGCTTCTGTGTCAAAATGATAAATAAAAGCCAAAGACAAATCCTCTGAAAGATCCCTCCATGGGAGATTAACCTCTGCTAACCATACAACTGCCTGACACCACAAAAAGGAAAGCTGTGGCTCAGATACCCTTAAAATCCCTGCTATGTTTAGAAAAAAGTGTCGACCACAGCAGCTTTGTCAGAGGTTTTTGTTTGACCTGCCCTGGCAATGAACAGAGTTAGAACTTTTGTATTGTGCTGGTTTAGTAATGTAGATTGGAGTTTTGGTGGCTGTTGTGAGTTCAGAAGAGCCAGGTTCTGTAACCTTCATAGGAGCTCTAGAATATATTTCAACATGATTGGGCTGTAGTACCGTAAATTCAAAGTTAAAACCATTAAGTAAAGCTACACTGATCTCTATACTACATCAGTTTATTCTGTCAAGGCTTTAAGAAAAAGACCAAGAATCCAGCAAGCTCAATCATTAATTGGGACATTGTGCTTCATCATAATAAACATCTTAAACACTGCAGTAACCTGTGTAAGTATATACAGTTTTGTCACTGGAAGAAACAGGTAAGTACATTGAAGTATGCCTTTAACAAGGCTTGAAAGAAATATTTCCAGAATAAGGCTGACAAGTAACTTACCTAACAACTCTGGTTCTCATGGTAGTATTAGCTGGCCATTTGTTTTGAACAGACTTCTGCAGGCACCCATAAATATACCTCAACGTCCTGCAGAAGTAATAGCTGATTACTCATTCCATTAAACTTACAGAGTCAAAAAAGCTAGTCAGAAAGGACCTAGACCAACCTCCTACTGGATGCACAACTATTATCAACTTTACATTAGTAACTTAGAGAAATCCTTAAATTATAAATTAACTCTTAGTTAAAGTTAACACATTTATAAAAATTCTATTTTAAAAGTTTGTTTTAAAAAGTAAATTTATAAATGACAAGGAAAACCCATTCTGTCCAATTCTGTGATCAATCAGATATGCATTAAATGTTTTGTAACTGTTTCCTTAAGTAGTATTTCCTTTTTGAAAAAAGACCATTTTGATGGTTGATTTTTCTTTTAGTTTCTCTCTTAACTAAACAAAAACTATTCTTTCCATAAATGACGCATAGTGAAAAAAGCTAAAAATGTTAAGCACTGCAGCAACAGTCCTCTCCCATTAAAAAAAAAAAGGAAGTTTGTGGTGTATTTCAGAAAATGTTGATCACTGCATCATATACTTAACAGGAGTGCAATTTTCAATGCTAACCTTGCCAGCATTAGCACAGAAGAAACTTCCATGCTACTCCAATGCCTCAAAAGTGAGGGTTTCATATACTTTAAAAGCTAATGACACTATGAAAGGAAGCTGTACTATCCAGTTTTTATTAGATGATTCAAATCTGAGGTATGAAAACAAGTTCCTTTAGCAATTAAAAGACGTGGGGAAAAACAACCTCTGCATTTCCCTAGCGGACAAAACCAGGCATAGCATAGTATCACTATTACTACCTACCTGTATTTTTAATATGCTGTCAACAATTCCATCTCTTTCCCAGAGGAGAAGGACTGACAAATGTGTCATTTTCTGCTAACTACCACTGTCTTCTACCTTTTTGTAAAAATATAAGATTAATTATTTTATTACTATTTTTTCCCCTATCTCTTGGGTCTAGTAGCTTCCTCTTTAAAAGAAAACCAAATGTGCCAGCCAGATGCTTTTGTAAAACACTGTTAAGTTCCAGAAGTGTTGTTTTCCCCCTATCTATATTCTTCTGTGTCTGTTCAGCAACTCTAAGATAAATCAGTAAGAACATCATTTTAAGATGCAATGTAATTCATGGAAACAGGAATTTTCAAATATAAATCTGAACAGAAAAGTGCAAACTTACGGGGGCAGTATCTCTGCAGCCATGAATATCTTCTCCACCAATTCTGAAAGTATACTGAGTAGATGTGCCAAATTAGTGTTTACATCTTCATTTTTTTCTAACTTTGAGGGATTTAACTGAAACAGAAAAAGAAGATTAGGTTTCTTCTATCTAGAACTACATATATATAGTTTCTTAATATTACACACTGAATACTATTTCAAAGCAAACTAAATATTCTGCTGCTATACAAGTCTCTTACAGAACTCAAGCCTGTTTCAGTGGCTTGTCAGGAAACATGAAGCAATAGTTTTAAGTTCTAATATACGTATCTGGCATTTAACAGCTTGGATATTCACCACTTTTCATCTGTGTGACTTTTTTGTCTCTCTCAATCCAAATTTCTGATGACTCCTATCCTTTCCACAGTGAAGTTGAAGAGCAACACAGGAGTTAGGAGGGTCATTTTAAAAAGAGTTTCAGGGTCAGTAACAATCATTTAATATCAGGAATTTAAAAATTAAAACAGAAGTTCAGACCTTGACTTCTATAATATCTTGGGTTTTAGTAAGAGTTACTTAGATTAGGACATTTAGTAACAGCTACAGAATGCCTCCAACTGCTAAATAATTAAAAGGAATTTTGATTAAAAAACTTAGTAAGTTCTACTATGAATATTGTTTGAAGCCAAAATTCAGGAAAAAAAATATAAAAACAACTCTTAATGAATTCAGTTCCTGTATTTCTGATGTAAAAAAAGTCTAGTTCTAAGAGATTATCAAATGTCTCTAAAACTAACGTATAATGTAAATATAACACTTAAGAACCAAAGGATTCTTGTGTCAACAAGCCAAAATGTTTAAAAGCACAGTTCAAGGTATCACCTCACAANAACAAGGTAGTAGCTTCATCTGAAAAAAGAAATTGGGAAGAGAAAAACTGAGAAAAGGAGACATCAAAAAGAGAGGAAGAACATGTTTACTCTTTGACATAAGCTGCAACTAAAGGAGGAGAAAAAAAAGATAGCACCAGAACCCCTTCCTCCCCACCTGCCCAGAATTCCAGTAGACGTTCATGTGCTTTAGTGCAGTACCTTCCATGCTTATCTCCCTGTCATTTAGTGTTCGTAGCAACAAGGACTCAAGCTTTTCATGAAGAAAAATCTTCAGTAAAATGCCAGCCAACAGTGTTCTATCCTGTCCACAAACATGTGATAAGGCATAGACTACATGAAGTTCTTTCTGGAGTATAAGCTGAAAAAAAACCCAATTTTAAAATATTCAGAAGCTTCTCCTTACATATAACACCTTTGGAAAAATATGATATTATATATCTATATATATATAGCTGTCACTTAAAAATATTATTTGATTACATCAAGCAGTGTTACTGAGACCGCTCTCAAGCAATGAAAAAAATTAGTTGTGACAGATAAACCATGGATGGTTAAACTTAAGTTCATACCTCTTTAAACTCATTGTACTCTTCTTCTGGCATGATCTTCTCCATGGAGTATCGTGCTCGAACACGCAAAGATCCTGGCTCAATACCCTTTAATGGTACATGGGAACTGAGTTGAAACCACTCATCTGTTGCATGTCCTTTTTGTAATCGGCTTAATTGGCAACGCATAAACACTTAAGAAAAAAAAGCATTGTTCAGGTACGTTATCTCCACCAAAACAGTGCTACTATTGAATAAAAAAATCGTTTTATTTTCAGCACATCATCTTATTTCAGAAAAAAAAACCAGCAAGAGTAACAGTAAGTTTTTCATCAACATATGAATTGATTCATTATCTCTTCAATGGCTTAACAGTGTCCTGTAAACTGAAGAAGAAATATATGGCATTCTGTAAGGAATGTATACATATACATTCAAAAATGCCACATGAATATTGACGTGGCTTTCCTTGTAACACCCAAGTAGGTAAAATAGCACTACTCTGCAAATCCAGGCAGCAGTCAGAAACTAAAATACAGGTTAAACCTTCCAGGAAGTAGAATTCACTACTTCCTTTCCGGTCTTGGGCTGACACCACTATCAGGTCTGCTCCTATTTATTATTACAGTGTTGCTATGGTTTTCCCAAACACTGACATATATATTACTTTTATAACAACTCCAGTCTAAGTAATACTTTATGTGTATTAGGTTGAAAAGTGTTCCCAAGCACTTGCTGACTAGATAATGGAAGTCAGCTCAAGAATGGCCAAATCATTAACTGATGATGTTGGTACACTGAAACTGCCAAGCAATGACCTGGCCTGCAGCTGAAGTCTGGTGCAGCAGCTGGCTAGCCGGCTGCAGCAGCTGGGAGAAAGAGCACACGCCCAGCTGGAGGAGGAACATGTCCTCCTGAGTGGAGGGGTTTCTTCCACAAAGAAAAGGCCCAGGCACTTTCAGAGGCAACACTGTGCTTGTGAAACACCCACCATGCTCCAAGAGTCCACAATTAGTTTTACATTTAGCCTATCAGTCAACACCTCTCAGTCAAACACCCTCTCTTTCCATGACTCTTGAAGAGATTATTTTACTTTGCTCACATGAAATACAAACAAAAAAGGTGGTAAAACCAAGAGCTTTTTTTTTTCTTCTTCCCCACACTTGTGCAAAGCCCATACACCAATCTGCCTTACAGAAATTGTCAACAGTTCCAGCAGATTTCTCATTGCCCCAGTGCTGCAATACATAGCAGGATATAATTTGATACTGGAACAGAAAAAAAGATCGCATTTATAATGCTTCATTCAGGACAATCCTGCTGCCTATTTCATATTCTCTGGAGTTGATAAACTGATAAAAGTTAATGTATTTAAATCAGTCAAGTAGCATGAAAAACAATCCATCTCCACCTGCTACTTATCACCAGTGTGGATGGGATGTCATTAGACTACGTAATAAATTTACTTTCCTACAGTATTTCTCCCCGGCATCCCAGCTCAGTATCCACAGCTAAACAATGTGCTTTTCTTCTTATTTGCTTGCACATGTAAGGCACACGTACCACAGTGAGAAGAATGGTGAATGAAAAACAGGACCTAGAATGAAGTGATGATTTAGTTTTTCCCTGTGGTTATAGTAGCACTTCACAGCTATAATATAAATACTATAATTTGACTTTGATTAAAAAATCATTAACAAATATCTGTACAAGGACTGCAGAATAGTTGTTACCATAATTTATATTAAATGACTTTAAAGTAAGAAGACTTTTTCCTGTTTATCAGGATACATTGAATTGGTAGGCTCCTTTCACTAAGAGACTTCTACTCAACATGAATTAATTTGAAATTAATCACTGGAGCGCAAAACCAAACCAGAACCTCCACTCCAGTTCAACACTGTGTGGTGTTGTCCCACAAGACTTACTAATTCAATAGCAGCAGATAGAAGTCTACTAATAAATTCTAGGGCTTTGGATTTTTCAAGCCATATTATGTATTTATTTGAATAAGTCCCCTTGCAATTTACAGTTAGAGAAACAAAAAAAAAGTAAAGAAAATGGATGACTTGATGCTGAACTGTTTAGTATAATTTCTTACCATCTGGAATACTTAAAAAAAACCTGTGAAGTAACTATGGAACATTCTTAATAGGCAAAACTTCAATGTAAAGACCTGAAAACTCAGGAAATATTCTAGAATACTGAAAAAATAGCCTTCATTCACGTATCACATATTAAGTTTTGGATGTTACAATGAAAGAAACAAAGCAGTGAATCCAACAATTAAATTTTGGGCCTTCAATCTGCATTACACGGAAGGAAAAGCAAGCAGAAAAGGTGAGTTAACCTAATTAACTGCCAAGATGAATAGCATCAGCTGTACAGGACTAACACTTCATAGCATTCCACAGGTAACATCTGTGGCTGAAAAGGAAAGGAAAGGTGGTTGGTTAAGGAAAGGAACCAGTTATCTTGCTTTTGAAGAGTCACAGGTTTATTCTGACAGTGCAACACAACATATGTCAGAGAAGATGTGGTTTAGCTCATTTTACCCCAGTGAACTTCACATATTTCACAGGGCTGGGGATGTAAGCAGAGGTGTATGTTCATTCAGGCTGCTTAGTGTAATCTTTATCTCAAAATTAAGGAGTTACACTGGATTATGCTTGTGCTTATGCTGTAAGAGTGTAGAGAACTGCAATGAAGAAACTGAGTCAATCCCGCCCCTGACCTAAAACAGGAAGCCTGAAAGCACCCAAAACTAAGAGCATCTTCTTAATCTGGATAGAGAGGAGGAAACTACAAACATACTTTCAAAAGAAACTACTGAAATATCCCACTCGAGAATTAACCTTTTAAGATTCTTTTCCTAACCAAGGCTTTGGTGTAGGTAGGTGATCAGTTTTCCAGCTCAAATGAATTCAAGACCAAGGTCACAATGGCGATTATAGCCCTTTAGTCTGTCAGAGAGAATGTATCTTTACTCCTCCTGCTACGCAGAAACTTTTCTAGTGAGAGGAGGAGAAAGAGATCTGAAATCGACTCAGGTTCTGTAAGACCATTCAAAATGAGTTGTAAATCCCTACTTTGGCCAAGGTTTTCCTACAGATCTTAATAAACCCCAGAAAACCAAGAATCAGTAAATTAGCACTGAGGCATAAGTTACAGGCCAGTAACACTATACACGCAAACTGAAAACAATTGCACTAGATTATATATACTCTGACTGCCTTGGAACAGACAGCTCAGAATATAATGGGAAAAAAAAAATCTTGGAATGAATTTGAAGAGGGCAGGGAGAGCCATCCTGCCCTGCAAGCAGCAAAGAGGGGGTACAGGGCTGAAGCTGCTCCAGAAAAAGTATACTGGCAAACAAAATACCTTGAAGAACAGAAAGGAAAAAAAAAAAAAAACAACCACAAAAAAACACTAACTAAAAATATTGTGTGGGAAGAGACCTGACCTTAAAAAAATTCTTTTCTTCTACCTAACAGCTTCAAATTCAGATTCTTTAAATGCTTTCTTTTCTAGGAAGCTGACAGATTCTACCACCTTGCTGTTGATTTGCTGGAACAGAAACAAAACCAGATTAAAGAAGCGCCTGTCCAGCTAACATAAGGAGAAGAAAATACAGATCTTTTCCCATTCAAAATGATATTGAGGTAACTTCAGATTTAAGCCAAAGAGTGGTAATAAGGGAAGCAGACAGATGAGGTAAAATGGAAAGAAAAAAAGAGAAATAATCTTCAGAGACTGCCAAGATCATATTTTTTTTTAAATAAAGAATTGTACTTTTTCCTATCTCACTGTAAGCAACCAAAAACCTGAAAAGAAACTCCATGTAGTCAGACTTCATGGAACTTAACATTTTATGGAGCAGACTAATATAGATAATTTCTCTTTGCTCTTGCTTTTTGATAAGCACAGTCATTGTCTAGCAATAGTTACGCTAGAGCAGAATTATGTCAGATACACAGGACTGGAGTACTGTGTGTTTTATTACTAAAATCAATGGAAGTTCTCATTATAAAAACATTAATGGAAAGCCAGTACCAGACATCAAAAACATACATAAACAGCAGTATGGTGAGCCTAAAAACCTACTTAAATTCTCTCGTGACAATGCTTCAAAAAAGCAACAATAACCACACAAAGTATCCATTGCTGTAATGTAGAAGCATCTTTTACAGAAAAATACTTACATATATCTGGATCTTTACTTTTCTTTGTTTTGTTACTAAGACTTATCTCAAATCTATTAATATCAGATGAAAGATCACTAGGAGAAAAGACAGAGAGCCTCAATTAATACTATACTTGGCTGGCATTTAAGCTTTTCCTAATTTCATTTCAATCCCAAATTATCATTATCAGCCACTTACATTAGCAAACATAGATGCCTACAGAAAATTCTGCCTATGCAGAATTTGTCTGAAAGGCTGCTGCTGTATAAACACATATACAGTATTTTTTTAAATACTGTAAAACAATATACAGTGTTAAGAATGTTAAATGCAATACAAATTAAAAGTGAGATTCACTAATTCAAGAAAATTAAGACTTACTCAAAGACAAATTCTTCAGACCACACAGGGTTCTGTCCCTCCCTGATGTGTGTTTTTGCTACCTGGACACTGTTCAGGTAGATGTTACAATATGGATTTGTAAAATGCTTTACTGGGAGCGTATGAGCTTCTTCTACATGCAAAATGAGACTGCTGACCTGAAAAAAAATTAACACAATTTATTTTTTGTTGCTAAAATACAAAGCATATGAATGAATTATTTTTTTCCTCTATGCAGAGGCTTAATGTTAATATGTGAATACTGAATACAAAGTAAAAACTCCTTATTAGAAGGGCAAAGAACAAGGGTATTGGAACATTTTAAGAAGCACAAGCAAGAAAATAAGAGTAACTCAAATAATTACTGAAAAGAAATATCCAGACCCATGTTTTTACGGGATCTTGGGTTTTCATCTTAAAATCATTTTTGAGGCATTAGGATTTGCAAGTAACAACTTTTCCAGACACAGAAAATTTTCTAAAATGGAAGACTGGCACGTCGAATAAGAGCCATGAACAATTCCAAATACAA
>VXAZ01001862.1:0-13166 GCA_013399875.1 Gymnorhina tibicen | reverse complement strand
ACTTGCAAACTTGCTGAGGGTGCGCATGATGCCTCTGTCTATGTCATCAATGAAGAAATAAAATAGCACTGGTCCCAGTGTGGATCCTTGAGAGACACCACTCATCACTGATGCCCATTGGGATTTTGAGCCATTGACCACTATCTTCTGGATGTGACCACACAACCAATTCCTAATCCTCCTAACAGTCCACCTGTTGAATCCATCACTCTTCAATATAGAGAGAAGGGGGGGACCATGTCAAAGGCCTTATAGATGTCTGGATAAATGACATCTGTAACTCTTCCCTTATCCACTGACATAGTTACTCCACTATAGAAGGCTGCTGGGTTGGTAGACAGAATCTTCCCTTGTAAAGCCACGTGGGCTGTCTCAAATCTCCTCCCTCTCCTCCATGTGTCTTAGTACATGACTGGACACTATTACACTACTAGATTTTGCAAGTTCCTTTTTAAAAGAACGAATCCCATTGCCTTTAAAATACTGCATACAGTGTTTTTGGCTTTGCAAAGTGTATGTGATAAATTATTTCAAAGCCATGTCAGTCAGATGCAAGTGCTAAACCCTGAGGAGCCAGAAAAGAAAAAATCCATTTTTTGCTGTAAGCTTAATTTAATTTAAAAAACTTTTTTACACATACTAGCAGGGACATCTTTACAAGTATCCATTTTACTCCATCATACTCGATAACTGTAGTATTTACTCTGAACTGACCAAGTCGAGCTACATGTTAGAGGTTTGGTCTTTTTCACATAACGTCTCATTATGAAATCCATCCAGAGGACAGTGGAAGAGCAATAGCAATTTCCTATGTAGTGTTCCAGCACTGATGGACTTCTTGATGTTGCACCTGACAAAATGTTAACTATGTTACTTAATTTTAGCTAACAAAGTACAGAAGACTTTCTATACCTGCAAAGTGATCAAAAACCAAATCTGCAAAAAAAGTACTCCACAGTGCTCTTTAAGGTTTTGGGAACTGTCAAGACAGTTACAGCAGCCTCACAAATAAGTGTCACTGCACCACCCTGTCTGGAACGGGCATAAGGAACAGGATTCCTTTCTCACTATACCTCTGTGGCTACATCTGTTGTAATTTGGAGCACCTTAAATGGCTGAATCTGATTACTTTTGTTCAATGCATCTCTTAGTCATACTGCTCTTTTATTATACCATTACATTTTCTATATAAAGTCTGCTTGTTTTAATTCAGCGTATTAAATATTTTTAATATGCCTGTCAGATTTAATTCCTTTGAGAAAGGAACAGTGTTTCCCATCTGAATAAACAAGCTGAAGAGGTTTAAAAGGTGGTCCCAGCTGAGGAACAGTGAGCACATCCCACAGTGCACAAACCTTTACCTTGCAGCAGGTGAGGCTTCCAGCTGAGCTACAGTGCAATTTGCTCCGCCTCCCACAGCAGCCTTCATTTTATTTTGTGTTTGTGAGGAGTGTGAGAAGTTAATGCACCATTCCAAGGTTCACAGATATTATGGTAAAGCCAATAGGTGGCTTTACAGCAGCTGTCACCATAATTAAAAGAGGGAATTTCTTTTTAATGCTGTTCTCTCCAAGTTTCTTTGATCCCCTACAAGATCAAGAGTCCTCTAAGAACATGTAATTTATCCATTTCCCCCCAACTCTTTCACTCAACTCGGAGTATCTACTGCCTTGGCTGATAATAAATCATTGTTCCTGACCTGCAGCAATCTTCAGTATGCAGGAAGTGAGTAAAGCACATATAAGCTTGCTAAGAACTGTGCTTTTCATCCTCCTGTCTGCTAATCCTACCTGATAAGATCAGCTGTTTCTGAGCACATGCTGCACCATAGTTTCCAGCCTGAGCAAAAATTTATGGGTTCTGTTGTCATAAATTTCATGTAACCATATATGCGAGGAGAAGCTTGTTGTGGGCACATTTTGAAGAGTGTGCACCCAGAATCATTAGCACAAAATCTTGTTTTATAAATGTCATAAGGGGAACATGCACTGGCAATACCTTTGAGCACTTGAAGGCTGTGTTGCAAATATCAATCAGCTAGAGAGCTCTACTGAATTGCTGCTCTGGTATCTGTCACACATTCAGTATCACCCTATATATATGGATATGAAATTTTAACTGTGGTCGAAAGCATTTGCAGTTCTTTTTTGAAAGGCATTATAACTACCAATAGCCCAGATCTGGTTTGGTATTTTTTTAATAAAATGCTCATTTTCACTGTTCACTGTTCATTCAAAAATTGCCTCCACTGAGAGGTATCTTTTCAGCAAGTAGGTCTCTGCCAGCTATGATATGAAGCACCATACCCTCTGAAAAATCTAGATTTTGGACCATTCAAAGGGAGTAAACATACAGAAGCTCAAAACTTTTTCAGTACTCACCAAGCCTTCCCAAGACCTCACAACCTGTTAAGATTTCATTGAAGATCACCAGGCCATAAACCAAATCTAGACTAGAAATATCCTAAAGTACCCAAAAAGCAAGGTAAAACCACGTCCAAGAATGATGGGGGAAGGAGGGAACAGCAGAGTAAAATAAAGTGCATTACTGACAGCTGCAAATCCCAGCAAATTCCTGTTTTGCTGCCCCCAGAGCCCTTCGCACCACTCTCAGCTCTTAGTAGCTTACTGAGCCATCATCCTGCTACCACTTCATTACTCACTTTGCTTAAATTGCTGAGAAGCTTGATGCAGTTCTTGTCTCAGACTTTGAAAATGGCTAAGCAGCCATATACACATGAACAAGAGGAAAATTTAAGCCATTCGAGGAGTTTGAGCCCCAAGTGAAATCCCTCCACAGAAATTGCTATTATGTTTAATCACCACTGTAGTTCTTCACACTGCTTTCACAAATATTTTTGTATTCTAGGTCATCAGGGGTTTAATTTATTTCTTTAGTTCACTTTATACTCATACATACATATACATATACATATACATATACATATACATATACATATACATATACATATACATATACATATACATATACATATACATATACGATGTGTATACAAAATTTGGGTATTCCATTCTGGATATTCCCTATATTTCGATATTCCCCATATTAGCTGCTTTCTACATATTAAACAAACCAAGCACATTGACCTAGAGGAATAAATCTCTTTTGTTTTGCTCTGCTCTGCTTTTGCATTATTGTACACCAAGCCTATAAATAAGAATGGTAAGCCAATACTACCACAAGGGCCTATGGACACTTACAAAACAGTGGGGTTCACAGTCAGTCTTAAATTAGGAAGCTGAACTCATCATCATTTATTTCTATGTGAAAGGTCAGTTCACTATGACTCACTTCTGTCTTCTTATGTATTAGCAAGTATTAACTGCATTAAGAGTATTAACAAGTCTCTAGGTCCAGAAGCTCCTCACCAACTTTTCCAGCAGAGGTTGTAGACAGTTTAAGGAGAAGCTGTTTACAACATATAGTAAATGGAAAGTTCCCTTGCAGACAATACATGGAAGATCCTGCTTCAACTGCACACTGTTTGCAGATCACGTTGCCTTGAGAGCTTGTTCATTCACTAGGGCTACAGCATATTTCATGCAAAAACATGTGCTGCTGTTATCACGGCATTTCCTAAAGCTGAGGTGAGGGCTTCAGTTATGGCACTGATATCACACTTGGCCCAAGATGCTAACGCGTGCCCCTGTGAGATTACTATGCACTTACAAGGCACACTTTTGGTGTGCAGCAGACTCTTAATCAAGCTCTCCGCCCAGTTGCTCACGAACGTAAGGAGAAAGTTCACTTCGGACCATGGGAACATTTTGTTTTATCCATGCTGGGACTGCTTTTTGGAGTGTAGCTTCTGCCAGCTGTCACTCAGCAGTCCCAGTTGTTAGGGAACATTAACCTTTTGTAGGCTGTAAACACAAACTCTGTACACGTGACTTCCAAAGTATTTATTTGGCTTACAGGCTGGAAAATGCCATTGTATTTAAATCATTGGCACTGATCTCATACAATTTAGGTATATACTGTCAATTTGGGTTAATTCTTCTCCTGATTGATTTGTGCTTTTTACCTTCACATTATTTTGGCTACAAGCATGTTCTTGAATATGAAATACCTCTTTCTGGGGTAATCAGTCCAGTACACAAAAATTTCCAAAGAAGTAAAAACAGAATCTTGAGAAATGCAGAGTGGTTCTAAAGGCAGTTTTATATCTTAATATTTGTCTTAGAGGTTCATCTACTGAAATTATTTTCCATATTATCGTTTGATTAGCATGAAACATTTTATGAAGGCACAGAACATAATTGTTCTACATAAGCAAGAACCAATAACATAGCATCTGACAATTATAATAATTGCAAAAAGAACTGAGGCATTTTCCTTCTGTGTAAGAAAGATAGCTGGGAACATGCTGGACTTAAAATCTAGATTATAATCATAATGTAAAATTAAGTCAGGTAAAGAGTTAAAGAAGCTTGGACCTTTGGATATATAGAAGCAATAAATGACCTTAAATATAATAAAGTTTTCTTTCAAGTTGCAGAATTTCTACTCTTTTAAAAAATCCTGCTTTAGCTCTCTGTAGTTAAGGATCTGGAATGTGGGAACAGAAAACCAAGTGGATAACTGGACAAAGGTCATGAATCTCTAAAGCAATCTTCTTGTAAAATAGGGACACAGGAATCAAACTTGTGGGAGCATCCTAAAATTCCCAAGTGGTAACACCTAGTCAGATGGAAAATGCTATGTAATTTTTAATTGTTACTGGTAAGATTACATAGCTTGGAGCAATCTGGTGGTATTTAACAGCATGCCCTGAAAAGTATGCCTATTGAAATGTTGCTGTCTCTTTTAAAAATATCTCTAGTGCCTCAAAACCAAGAAGTACATTGGAATATGTTATCTATGTCCCTGAGAATAATAGAAAGCTCGATTTGTATGAAGTAAGACTGAAGAAAGTAATTATAAGGAAATAGAACTTACAAGACCCTCAAAGCATATTGAAGTTTTTTCATGGTGAAGGAGGGAAGATCAGAAAGGCAAACATAAAATGTTGCTTTATGTAATTTTATTAACTCCAGTATATGAAAAGATAGGAAGTTTTGAAATACAAAGTTTGCATGTAAAGTCCTTATAAACAGCTGTAGTATTTATGAGAAATTGAACACGAAAACCTTGTCCCGTGAGATTTGCAGTTAACAATCTCAACAAAATTAATCTATATCTGTTATCAAGAGTTATAAAGCTTTCATCAATATCTGAATGTATGACCCAGTTCTTGATAGTCAAGATCTTGCAAACTCATTCCACCAGGAGAACTGGATGATACATTTGATATGGTTGTAATCTTATTTATTTTAAAAGAAACTAGGCAATGTGCAATTTTTTCAGGGCACTAGAAATCCAAAAATAGACAGTAGGTTCCTTGTCCAGAGTCTCAAGTGTTTTTCTGTCTGGTATCACAGCCAAAGCTTTCAGCTTTTACTCACTGCCTTCTCTTTCTGTGTGCACTTTTGTTGTGTCTCTTTTGACTGTGCTTGGCTCTCTCAGACACAACCAAACATGCCCACAGACATGTATGCGTGCCTCCATATAAGATTCCTCTAATGGTTCCAAATGTATGTATTCGTACCCAAAACCTTGCAGGAGTCCAGATGACTTCCTTCCCCAGCCTCCTCACAGTCCGTGTGCAGGACCATTAGTGTATCCTGAGCTGGAAGGGACAAGGAACATTGAAGTGACCCTGAGATTAGTTCAGTTGGTTAGAGCGTGGTGCTAATAACACCAAGGTTTTGGGTTTGATCTCTTTATGGGCCATTCGCTTCATCTGGACCTGATGATCCTTGTGAGACCCTTGAAATTTAGAATATTCTGTTTTCTGAGAAGTTCAACTCCTGGCCCTGCATAGGACACCCCAGGAATCTCACTATGTGCCTGAGAACATTGTCCAAGCACTTCCTGAACTCTGTCAGGCTGGTGCTGTGACCACTTCCCTGGGGAGCCTGGGTGCCTGACCACTCTCTGGGGGAAGACCCTTTTTCTAATATCCAGCCCAAACCTCCCCTGACTCAGCTTCATGACATTCCCTCAGGCCCTGTCACTGGTCACCAGAGGAAAGAGATCAGTGCCTGCCCCTCTGCTTCCCATCGTGAGGAAGCTGTAGGCTGCAATGAGGTCTCCCATCTGTCTCCTCTTTCCAGGCTTAAGAAGTTAAGTGATCTCAGCTGCTCCTCATAAGTCTTCCTCTCTACATCTTTTACCATCTTCCGTTGCTGCAGTCTTTTAGTTCAGGAAGTAGCTTGGTTTTCCTTTCACCTAAGTTCAGAACCAGGATAAGATGTGTAAGGTGCCACAGAGATGTGTGATAAGTGGGGTGGGAGTATGAGAAAGTGAGAGAAGCATATGTATGCAAGGTGTGCTACAGTGCAACGAGGAGGGGATGGAGACAGAGCCATGTCCTGCTCTACATGTCAGCTGAGCTTATTTCACAGTCAACACAGATGTGCACACAGGTAGGTGACAAAGGCCACAGGCACACACATTCATCTAAGTTTTCTTCTAGTCATTACTTATGAATTATGCTGTCCCCTGGAAAAAAGTTCTGGCACATGTTTTGCTGTTTTATATGCAAAATGTATTTATCATAAAGCGGTCTCATTTGCAGCTTCAGACTTATTGTGGCACCTCTACTTCCTCTTGCTGTTCCGTACACTATTGGCGTGTGTGGTGTGCGTGCTGTCTTGGGTGTGTAAACCTGGTGCAATCAGGTGGTAGAAGCTGTAGACAGAAGACAAGAGCAGTTTTCAGACAGCTGCCATAGCAAATACTTACTGGAAATCAAAAAGGCTGCTAGACAGATCTTTTTTAGGCTTTGAGTTATTCTTATTTAGAACATCACTAAGACCCTTGCCTGATTAATAATGTAACTCTAAACCCAGACAAGCTCCTGAGTGTAAATCCATAGTTACACAGGATTGCTCTTTATTAACAAAACTTTGTTACAGCAACTAGTTAAATTGAAGCAGCACTTTATGCCCAGATATATTGCATGGTTAATGCTACTGACTGTCAGTTAAGCTTCACCTTCCTTATGAAGTTATGTATTTCTTCTCAAAACATTTAACAAAAAAAAGATGAGGTATTATTTGGTTTGCCTAACAAAGCAACACAAGTGCTGCAACCTGAGCAACAGTAACACTACCTGAAACATGTCAAAGGAAGAATCAGAATCCACAGATACACCAGGTTTCTTTAAAAAAAATTAAACTATGACTTCACTTTATTACTATTCTGATTCCATGATACTGCCTTTGTTTTATCAGTACAGCAGAAGATAGTTAGGAAAACCAAAGACTGACACACTTAACAGGACAGATTTCCTAAGAGAGTCAAGGAAAATAGGATATAGTCCCTCCACTGAATACTCCTGATTCCCATGCATGTTGCACATCTTCTCCAGGACAGGACAGGAGAGATGCTGAATTGCTGAAAAACCCCTGTCATCACTGCAGCTGCATTCCCATTGCCCCCAGGCCTGACCACATGCCCTCAACTGCCAGGGTACCACACAAAGTGTGTTACACCACTCACTGCACTCTGTGCATAAAACATCCTACCAAAGATGTAGGTTGGCAAGCAAATGGGTGCAAAGACTGATTTCTGACATGCAGTCCCACGAATGTTTATTTCCTGCAATGTTCATACTACTATTTAGCATCAAATGTGGTTAAACCTGGGCAACAGCTCAATCCTCACCAAACAAAGCATTGACCATATTTAGCAGGGACAAAACCAAGCTGCATCTTGTGGGTCATTACTGTTCTTAAAACAGCTGTAGCTTATCAGTGCAGTCTTATTTCACCTGTTATGAATTCTTCATATTCATTATTTTACTCTGTAGTATGTCAGTATCCACTGAACTATCTGCCCTGAGATCACAAACCATTGCATTTAGAAAAAGCCAGTTTTGTTTAATGTGTTTATTGCTACCTTCAGGAGTAGGAACTTTTCACATTATTACCCATGAGTCACTAGTCAGACTATTTTAACACTTACCCAAAACACTGATTATCTTCCGTGAGTTTATGCTTTCCTCCTGCTGATCTTGCTAGCACTGGTTGAACTTACTGTACTAACAGATCCCCAGAGGCTTTTTCCAACCGCATCAACCTATCCTAGTCAATAGAGAATACATCTTTTGGAAATCTTTAGGAAGCGCTAGCCAGTGACAAAAAATGACATGCAGTTTAAAGAGGATAAAATGAGCGAGGTGAGGCAAGGAGAACAGAGAGAACCCTTTCACAGCCCTCCTGGTTTGCCTTTTCAAATGGAATGATAAATCTTAGTGTACATACAACACATAGGTTTTCAAAACACTGGAAGGTGATTATCTGTTGGTAGAAGTTATGCAGTGAGGTCTGTGGGGGCAACATGCCCTCATTCACCTGGAGGATGAATCCCATTTGCTAGCAAAAGGTACCAGCACTGTACTTAAAAGGACCACCTGACAAGGAGGCAGCAATAATTACTGAACACAGTGCATTCACCAATGCCTCAGAGAAAAGCAAACTCACAGAGGACAGGACTGCTTGGTTTCTCTTGGTATGTACATGAAGAACGGTACCACGACACTCTCAGCAAGTGTCCATGCACTTGTGTTGTAAATGCCATGTGGCACCTTGCTCTGTTGTAGGATGAGTGGCCAGTGACATCACTTTTCTCCTCATTTAGGAAGGAATTCTTCACTGTGAGGGTGATGAAGCACTGGAACAGATTGTATAGAGAAGTTGTAGATGTCCCGTCCCTGGAAGTGTCCAAGGCCAGGTTGGATGGGGCTTTGTATAACCTGGTCTCATGGAAGGTGTCCTTGCCAATGGCAGGGGAATTGGAATGAGGTGATCTGTAAGGTCCCTTCCAGACAATTCTATGATTTTGTGATTCCTCTCTGGAATAAATCAGCTAGTTTTTTATGATATGAATTTCACACATCTCTGTTAAATGTTAGCAGGGCAGTCAGCAGCTTTAGTGGTCATTTTGCCTTTAACAAAGATAAGGTGTGAGGAAAGCAGTGAAGGAAGACAGCCAAGTCAGTATGCCATCCAGTAAGGACAATGAGTAAACACAGGCCTGAAAAAAATTGTGGTTTTGAATACATGAATTTAAGGTGGTTTTAGCTGTAGCAAAATTATAAATATGAGGAAGCAGAATACAGCTGAAGCAGTATCCTTCAATCATCCCAGGAGATTTTTGGAAAAGTCCATGGAACTCTATGCAAGTATCGTATCTGAGCTACATGCGGTTCTGCTAATGCACATGGTTCATTCCCCGCCTCACTCTGTGGATATATTTCTTGAGGGACAAATACAGCTGGCCATTAAGAATGAGTTTTCCTACAAGACAGGGGCAATAGTGTAGGTTCAAGTTTGTCAGTTGTTTGATGCCAGGGCTTACGTAATGCTTCAATGTATTCACCAGGGCTCTAGTTACCAGTGGATAACATGGCATCAGTGAAAATGAGAGAGAACCTTCCATGGGCAGATACAGTCAAAATAAAGCCTCAGAATCTTGGTTTTCATCAGGCATTACCTATCCACTTTTGCACCCACAAATAGCTATGAAGTAATTCCTATAATTTAAGTGTCTGAGTACTTTGCCTGCAGGGACAATCACATACTTAAATGTCTTGTGCTTGTCAAGCTCCTACAATTCCTGACACCCGCATTTGCAGCTGAAAAAAAAGAGACCATTGTTTAAAATCTGCCCCTTAAAGTATATGTCCTCAATAGAAGATAACATCTGTTCATTGCATGTGCCACTGTCAGACAAACGTGGAGGTTACAGACAGATCTATACCCATTTCTGCAGATTGAGGCAGAATATGAAACCTTGAAAGACTGGCCTGCTTCCACAATTATTTTTTTCTTTCTTTCACTGTTAAAAACAGGTTTAGCTACAGACTGTCTACATCTGACAGGATTTGAGACAGTATTTGAAGACGATCTGAAGCAGGAAAAGACAGACTTTTGCTGCTTAGCCTTTGCTCAAGGCTTGGTGAGGGTGTGAAACTGTTCACTGAGCATTTCCCTTTTCTCCTTCTAAACAAATAAAATTTGGCCAAACAGTTCCCAAAATATGTTTCAATTGAGCAATGGCTAAGCAAGAGCAGAGGATTCCAACACAATGATCCTCTTGGATCCCTTCTAAATCAGGATATTCTAAAATTCACTCAAATTTTGGTCTGAATTTTCTTGGTCATCCTCATTCCGGATCCTTTTCTTTGATTAAACATGGCATAACTAGAAGGGAAATTGGAGTGAAGCAGGAGATGACCAGAAGTATGTGCCCAGAAATGGGGAAGGCCAGTGTCCAGAAAAAAGCAGCCCCAAATGCTGTCTCGAGAAATACCCCAAGAGATGACAGAACTCTCAGAGGGGCCCAAGGATGCTAATGCTAGTGGAAATGCAGCTAATGCTGGTGAATAAGTGAGCAACAGCTGCAGGAGGAAAGAAATCACCCAGTTCTGCAAAACACACTGTACATCAAATGAACTTAAATTTCAAAGAGAAATGCCATGATGTATTCACGTTGTCAACTGATTCTCCATGGGCTTGTGTGGAGAAGCCTGCCAGTAGCAGCTCCAGGAGCTCCCACACCACTGTGAGATTGCATACAGATGTAGCTAAAGTGTTGTTAGGGATTACACATCCAGTGCAAACTATGGACATTGAAAAACTACATGGCCTGCACAACAACTTTAGGTATCAGCACAATAAAGACAAGGCCACTGGAGGTTCAAAAAATCTGGCAGATACATTATTTGATGTATCATTTGAAAATTTCTCTCTAATTATAATTAATTACATTAATTAACAGAGTGAAAGAGTAATGAACCCAGACAGATACATGTGAGAACACATCTCACATCTGCCTGCTACAGGTTTTATTTATTTTATTTACAGGTTTCTATGTAATGCAAAATAAATGGAGGAAAGAAATAGGGTCATTTTCCCACCTGTGACCAGGAGATAGGTTTACTAAATCCTGTGTGAACAGGTGAAAATATTCAGTTTATGCATAGGATATATAAATATTTCCAGTTAATGTCAGGATGAACGTGTCTTGGCATTTATACTAGGTTTTGCAGGAGACTAGACATACGATATTGGTGAGACAAAACCTAGAATGGAATCTATTTCAAATTATTTCAGGGTGGAAATCTTAATTAAGTTGTGAATTTGGTGTGAATATCAGATGCTGAAATAAAATACAATCTGAAAAATAATTTTTAGGAAAACAATGAGTAATTAAAAGCAGCTGTGGGAATTTCAGCCACATAGTTGAATGGTTTCCATATACTTCTGAGAGATGAAAAAGGGGAGAAATCTGTCAGTTCTAAACATGTCAGAAAAGTAACAGAAGCAGAAATAATTGGTTTATCAACATGTCACAAACTGATGTGTTGCAGAGAATACCATCAAATGGGGTGTCCCAATCCAGTTCTGTGTTGTGTTGGGTGACCCAGGCATCGTCTGCAAACCACAGTGGGATCCCACTGGGTGGTACAGTCCCTGGCTGTAAGCAAAGCCAGCACACCAGGAGGGAAAGAAAGTCCTACATCCCTGCTTAAGCAGTGATATTAATACCAAGCAGTGCAGATTTCCCAGCTGGCAGGTAACATACAGTGCCAAAGAGCACAAACCCTTTTGCCATCTTCAGGCAAACCTGATTTTGGGCTGCCCATAATAGTCCCTGCCTAACCCAGACGGCACAGGGACATGCCCTTGGGCCTCCCAGCTCACATTTGCAAGTCCTTGTACTGAGAGATTGACTCTGCATGAGGCTGTGGCAATGCTCAGAGCTGAAGAGCTCAAAAAGATGGCAGGGACAGAGGTTAAGTGTGACTGAGTGCCTGCATCGTGCTAAACCTGTCCCAGCCAGCTGCTCAGGGACACAGAATATGTGACCCTGTCCCTGAGCAAAGCTGACTTTTTCAGTCTCTGAACAGAAAGCTGAACTGGCCATGTTGGTTTTCAGGCTGTGGGGGACTACTGGAGAATGGATGTTTGCTTGGGTACATGCCCAGCCTCTTTTTACAGTCCCCCAAAGTATAACCAGTGAAAACCAGATGTAAATGGGGAAAAAAAAGTCAAGCTGAAGTGGAAAGATTGAAGGGAATAGGAGACTCAAACTTTATTTTTTATGACTAATTTACTGACCTTCAGTCCTCAAAGACACCTGCTGCACATTTTTTTCTGAATTAAGAGAGGCAGGACAAAGCATTGAGATGTGCTAGTTGAACACTGAATGTAGGTAACATTGTATAACAATGCAGCACTCAGTAACATCACTAGCAGTGAGATGTGATTTCCTCATTCAGGACAGTAGGTCAGGGTTTAGCAAGACACAGCCTCAAACAAAACTGTGCACAAGGTTAAGAGGCAGTGAGAGAGAAGGGTGAAAAAAAGGCTCTGGGTAAAGACTCTGAAGGTGCCTGAGGGGGTGATTAGTAGACACAGACAGGAATTCTATTTTCAAGAGAAAATGCAGTTTTGAGAAAATCAAAAATGTTCATAAACCTCAACCACAATGGGAGAGAAGGTCTCTTGGTGCCTGGGGAAATGCAGCTTTACAGACAATCCAGCTCATTGGAGAAATAAGGGCACAAGACATGTGAACAGCAACTGATGAGATAAAAAAATGTCTTAGGAAGTGTAGTTTAATTTTTGAAATTACTCAAAATGAAATGTGTTATTACACTTTCAACAGACTTAAGTGAAGTATTTTAATTATGAATCACTCATTCAGAACTTTTCATTCCACATTAACAATTTTTTTTCAACTTTTTCATAGAATCATAGATCAGTCTGACTTGAAAGGTCTAGTTCCAATTCCCCTGCTGAGGTTAGGGACACCTTTCACGGGACCAGTTCACTCAGGGCACTAGCCAACCTGACCTTGAATGCTTCCAGGGATGGGCCATCCGCAACTTCTCTGGGCAGCCTTTCCCATGCCTCACCACCCTCACAGTAAAGAACTTTTTTCCAATATCTAGCCAAAACTTACCCTCCTTCAACTTAAGGCCATTCCCCCTTATCCTGTCACTCTATCCTCTTGTAAAAAGTCCTTCTCTATGTTTCTTTTAGGTTCCCTTCAGAAACTGGAAGGCCACAATTACATCACTCCAAAGCCTT
>VXAZ01001857.1:45791-71843 GCA_013399875.1 Gymnorhina tibicen | reverse complement strand
CACAATTTGGAGAGTTACAAGTAGAACTGTTCTTCACATGTTTGGAATTATTTTTGCTTCTTCCATACTATCAGCCCTTCAAGATGAACTATGTTCCTTCAAGGGAACCTAAGTAAGAGAGCTTTTGTCAAGCCTAAAAGGCACAGAGGTTGTTTGGGCTCACTTCCTTCCTGAGACATTTTGGGTACAAAAAGGAGAGTACAGTGCAAAGTTTAGAAAACAAAACCCTTAGCTCTACATCTATATCATATCTTCGGTAACAGCAATATGAGACAGAATGCAGTGTTCAGTGTATATTCATAGTTCAGTGTATATTCCTGTGCCATGTTGTAATGATGGCACAGGAAATTAGACCAGTTGGTTTTCCTTACAGCTGGAATATGCCTTACTTTGTAATTTTTACAATGAAAATAATGAGATTATAGACCCTATGATTATTTTCTTAACTATACCTCTTATTTTATTCAGTAAGACAAGACTTTAACCTGGGGTCTGAAAGATTAATAAGTGGGCAAAATCCTGTAGTTAAAATGTACTCTTATTTATAATGTACTGTTAATGTTCCCTAAATCTTTAGCTTATGATGAAATGGTTTCTGGATAATAATATATGCTATTTTATCTAGTTTAGGCTATTTTTCTCTATAAACATCTGTGAAACAGAAGGGATGAGACTTTCTCTTAAAAACATTGTGGGAACACATAAAATATACAGTACACTTCCTGTTATAGAAGGCTATTTATTAGTCTAAATACTTGTGCAATATTTGGCAAATGATCAAAACTAGTTTCCCCTAGTGTGTTTACAATGTTCTAAATTAAAAGCAAAGCCCATTTTCAAGTGGCATTTGTCATAGAAACTGAAATGTTTCTCTCATGCTGCATGCAGTCATACTTTCTACTTGACAGGATAAGCTCCAAATGTTGAGCACAAAGTTTGCAAAAAAGTTCTTGAGACTTGCCATCTAGCAAATCTTTTTGTAAAAAGAACTAAAGGAGTCTTTTCCCCAGTGTAGGATCGTTTTTTTTCTGTGACTGTATGTTTACTTAACTTTCTGCCTGATGCTGTACTTAATCAGCTACACTGAGGGAAATTCTTTTGATTTCATTGCAAATTCTATTGCTCTTTATCCCATATTAATGTTCTTTCCCATAACCTTTGAGTGGTTAAATGGTCACAGACAAGAACAGAAGAGCTCCCATTTCTCTAGTGAATGCTTCAGAAATGTACTAAGACATAAATTTAGCAAAAGTTTTGAACAGACACTGCTTCTGCATCAAACTCTGAAAAAATAGCTTGGAGAGCTGCAGAACTGCACTTTCAGTGAAACAAAAATTACTCCCCATCATTTTCTTTTCAACTCAGGTTCAAAACCTGATGGAACAACAAACCGGTTTATTAATTATCATTATTGTTACTGAAGGCGTTTTGACAAGTTTGAGAGAAAACTGGGTCAAAAAGCCATTTCCCTTANAAATAAAAACTATTGGCATCTGTAGTTTTATTTCTGTTTTCCTTTACCTAAGTACTTTAATAACCATGAATAGTACTGACTGAAATTCTGATGAGACATTCTGCTGCACTTCAGGAAAACCACCATTTGCCATATGCAGTCAACTGCCCTATGGATATTTTAGGACTGTGGCTTCAGCTGAATCAGGGATACTTGAATAGAGAATGAGTTTAAAAAAGCGTGTCTATACAGCCTCCTAAAAACAAATCTGCCTTTTGTCCAAACACTTGAGCACCTCTCTAAGGAGTACCTGCCTCTCTAAGGAGCCTATTTTGCTTCATGTTCCAAAGGATTCAATTGGGCTTTTTCCTAACTACGACATAATTAACTAACAATTTTTGGAGCCAAGCATTTTCAAAGATGTTGCAGAAAATAGTTCTATCAAAGTTGAGGCAGACAATCGAAGAAAACAGTACTGAAATCTAATTATTACACCACATTGTGTAAAGAAAGGCTAGTATAATAAATAACAAATATGGTCCAAGCTGTCAAACCACATCAAGAATATACTGTTGTTGCTTTGCCTTATACATTCTCCCCATTTCCAGCACCCCTATTACATCATACAGAAAGATTCTACCATTAAAAAAAAGAAATTCTTATTGAAGGCTGGATCTCTTTCATTTTATCTGATGTAAATACAGTGCTTCCAGAAGATTTATGCCAAGTTAAAGAATACTAGGGTAGTAGAATTCAGATTATCTAATTTCACAGGAGTCAGAAGAAAATACAGATAGAAAGTGTTCCATGTAACACACCATAATAGCTTGATATTGAGAGATACAGTCTTTAGAACGGGAATAAACAAGGAGGTCAACTTTCTTTAGGATCAACTATAAATATTTTAATTTTTAAATTTAACTAGGATTACTCATTTATGCTTAGCCCATAAATGCTTTTGGAGAAGAAGCTGATAAGGACCACAAAGATGGTGGAAGAAAGAAACATTTCAAACTGAGCAAGGATGCTGAAATCAAGACAATAGGCCTTGGCTAAATCAAGATTTTAATCAACAGTTGATCATGGGACTGAACTAAGGTTCATGTAGATGAACTAACCACTGACTGTGATTTCCTTATTTCAGGAGATAGCTTCAGCAACCTACAGAAAATTTGAGCATCTGGAATCTAAACTAACTGCAATGGATAGGAAAGTAAAACAGCTTCAGGTAGGTCATTACTGGTACAGACAGAAACTTTCTGAGATCTCTGCCTGTGGGAATTGGAGAGGGAATAGGAGAGAAAAACCTCTTGGTCAACAATTGTGGGACATGTGGAAATCACTCTGGAGAGGCAGCAGTGTATTTAAGTCTGTTGTTACCCTCATAGACTCCAATGCTCTTTTAAGAAAAAAGGCCACTTCTAGTCACTTTTTGAAGACATGATATGTACAAGTGATAGAGAGGAGACTGGTGTGTAGTCTCTAGAGTATTTCTGTAATCTCTTAAGGCCACACATGAACAGAAAGAGAGTATTTTCCTTAAGAAGCTTTATCACATGGATTTAAGGTAAGCAGGATTATCAGAAGAAAAATAAAATTAGCAAAAGCATGAAGTGAGCTAGTGAATGAAAGCATCAGATTTGCAAGTGTCACATGGACAGATTGAAACAGATAGTGATAAAATGGCACCAGGAGGCTCTCAGGCTTTTCTTACTACTCACAGTCATTATATGACATCCTACTTGTAATCTTCTGAGAGCCACCTGACTTTTTGTATAATCTGACATGATCCTTAACTGTTTATTCACATCAAACATAACACATGAAAGTGAGATGTTTGTAGCATTTTTAACAAGGGCAGTTTCCTTCTCAATCTGTACTTGCTAAAAGATGAGAGACATGAAAAAAACAGTGGTTGCTAAAGAATTCAGACTGCAGAAGTGGTTTTCTTCCCTCTGAATGTCATCTACAGGCCACACTTTTGGTTTTTTTATATGTGGAAAGACCAGGGCACAGTTATTACAGGAATCATAGATGAGGTACTCAGTAGACAGACAAAATTCCGTAGTGGACTCTCAGACACAAGCCATTCTTTTCGATTTCCGTGTATAATATCACTGTGTTGCTAGGATTTACAGCGAAATTTATTGTTGATATGGAAATTGATGTGGACTAATGTATGAGCCAGAAGACTGTACCTGCCTTCCATACCCTTTTAACACTAGCACTGATGAGTTATTCCATAGGCAATTAAGAGAAATCTCTGGATTGTTAGCCCTTGTCCTCGTGGGAGGCTTCAGCTTCATAGACGTTTACTGGAAATACCATACTGATGTGACAAGCTACTCTGGGAAGTTCCTGGAGCTGCCTGAAGATAATTTCTTGCACAAATCCTCCCAACTAGAAAACATGCCTTCCTATACATGTTATTTGTGAATAGAGAAGTACTCATGCATGTGATGGTAGCTGGTTGTCTTGGCCACAGTGATGATGAAATGCTTGAGTTTAAATTTCTTAGTGTAATGAGAAAAAAGTTCAACAGAGTTTCTGCCGCTTATTTCAAGAAAGCAAATTCACAGCTACTCAAGTACCTACTTTGCAGTGTCCCCCGGGAATATTCTTTTGAGGCCTCCATGGTTGCTGGTCAGTCTTAAAGAACCACTGTTGAAAAGTTTGGGAGCAGGCTAAGTGTCACAAGTCAAGCAAGAGGGACAGAAGACCAGCTTGGCTTAGCAGAGAACTCCTCTTGGAACTCAGGGAGAAAAAAAGATTGGATGATATCTAGAAGTAAGATCAGAACTTGCAGGAAGATCACAGATGTTCACAAATACAGGAGATGGCATGCAAGGCCAAAGCCCAGTAAAAGTCAAAAATGGCCGGTGTTGTGCTCAACAACAAGAATGGACTTGTAAAACATGTTAATAGCAAGAAGAGGCCCAAGGAAAACACTTGGCCTATACGTGTTGAAGATGGTCTCCTGACAAATAGGAATGCAGAAAAACTGGATGTATCCAGTGCTTTTTTTTGCCTCAGCCCTTAATAATACTGGTAGACCTCAGAGCTGAAGGACCACAACTGCAGGAGCAGTGACTCTCCATTTGTGCACAGAAATTGTAAGGGGTTGGCTGTATCACCTGACTGTTCATAAGATCATGAGACCTCTTGGGATTCATCCCAGAGTACTGCAGGACCTGTTGGATGTGACAGCAGGACCCCACTCAAAAGTCATGCGTGTCTGGAGAGGCCCCTGCTGACTGGAAGCTGGCCAGTCATTACAACTTAAAAAGGTGTGAGGGAAGACAAAGGAAACTGCAGATCTGTGAGTCTAACCTCAGTACCTGGACAAATTATGGAGAATATACTAGTGGTAATGAAAGACATTTCAAAGAAACACAAGCATCAGGCAGAGCATGGGTTCACAAAGGGAAGCCCTGTCTGACTAATCTGAGATGCTTCTACAGTTAGATCACTTGCCTAGTGGGTAAAGAGAAGGAGGTGGATGTGGCTTTCCTGGATTTTCATAATGCTTTTGATAGTGTCCCTTAGAGCATCCTTTTGGACAAGTTGTCCAGCTGTGAGATGAGCAGGTGCACACTGTGCTGGGTGAACAACTGGCCTGTTGACATTCAGAAGCATTTCCTTACCGAGAGGGTGGTTGCACACTGGAAAAGACTCCCTAAAAAGATGGTTTATGTGCTATGCCTGGCACGTCCCCTGGTGCCTTAAAAGGAGGCATTTTGACAACGCCCTCAGTAATTGGCTTTAACTGCTGGTCAGCTGTGATCAGGCGATGGGACTAGATGAGAGTTTTATGCCCCTGCCAACTGGAACTATTGTATTCTCTCCTAATTAAAAATCTGTGAAAGCTGCTGGACCAAATGCAACCAGGAAGCAAAAACCTTCTCAAAGCTGTTGTTCCTTTGGAGATCTTTGCTGTGTTTCGTATTGTCAATGCTTTCTCTTCCAGGACTTCAGCCAGCATCCCTTCACGGGCTTGTGACTGTTGTGCTCTGGGTTATGGCTGCTCAGGATTTGAAGGCCTCCAGGCTTACATGTCACTGTGGTGCTCAGCTGATGGAGGAAGCTGTTGCTTTTCCCTAACAATTCCTGGCTCAGGAACTCCTGGTGGTGCTCTGCAACTCGCATACAGCTTCTCTCTCACCCGTGCGATGGAGGCACGTGGCCAAGCCCACACAGAGCCTGCTAGCTCTGGCAATATCAGAAGTAAAAAGTCCAGAGATGGCTCTTGCGAGGAATCCGATGTTTATTCTGACCGGCACGCAGGCTGGCCAGGCAGCAAGAGGGCGGGCCCCGCCCACCGGCTTCTTTGTCAAAGGACACAGACAGGGGAGGGACAACAGCTGAGGGCCAATGTGGTGTGACCCAAGGTTAGAGTGACTGTCTGGCTGCTGACCAACCAGGGGGATCCTCCTCACACAGGTCACGAGACCAGGTGAGGGGATTTGGCTATCTGACTTGTGGGGGGTGTTAGATCTCTGAATTCACCCAGCACCGAGCTGTTGAGCCCCCTGGTCCCCCAGCCATCCCAGCTGGTGGCTTGGGGACTACAACACTTACAGGTCCCACAGTCTCTCTGGGCAACTCACTTCAGTACTTCATGATTTTTACTGCAATTTTGTTTTGATTCCTTATCTCCAGTTTGAAACTCTCTAGTTTCTGGAGATGCCACCATCTCTCACCCTCCCATGAATCTGTCCCCACCCTTTTGATGGGGGATGTCCCCATCCTCAGAAACACTGTACTGTGCTGTGAGATGTCCCAACACCTTGTCTGCTCTGTGTTGAACCAGCCCCAGCCTCACAGAGCATCTTTGCTTTAAAGCACAGAGCCTCTCTTATTTGTCAGTCTGAATCTGAGACCCCAAAGAGGACGTGGTGCCTGGGTGTGGTCTGATGCATGCTGAGCAGAGGGAATGACCCTTGTGCTTTACGGCTAGAGAAGAAAGATAGGAGAATACATGCCAGAGAAAGCCAAGTGCTGCCTGTGACACATTTGAGAGAAAGCAGGCGAGCCCAAAGGGCTGGCCAGCAGTGTGGAGTGTGTGGAGAGCCTGTGGGAATTTGTCCTGCAGCCTCCCAGGGAGGCACAAGTTGTTGCTGAGTGAACCCTTGTGCTGCATGTGCCTGGAGATGTGTGTCATGGCCAGAGCAAACTGGCAGAACCCAGGGAAGACACAGCCAAGGCCTCAATGACTGTATTATAACATCAATGCTGAGTATAAGATGAGAGATGGGGAATGGAGTTGGCACTGGTGTGGCAGTATCCCCAGATGCATGTGGTAAGACAGTATACCATGGGTGTTGATGGCCCATTGTGATATCACCTAGAGAGGGATTGTGATGCCCTTGAGGGATGGATTGTGACCCTGCAACCCTCACTGCTTACAGCTGAGCACCAAGTTTCACCCAGCCAGCTCATGCCCAGACACATCTGAAGGACAAGATGCCATCTATAGGGACCTAGACAGGCTCCTGAAGTGGGCCCATGGGAGCCTCATGAGGTTTAACAAGATCAAGTGCAAGGTGCTGCAACTGGGTCAGGACAAGCCCCAGTACTAACACAGGCTAGGGGATGAACAGATGGAGAGCAGCCCTGGGGAGAAGGATTTGGGGTGCTGGTGGATAAGAAGATGGACATGACCCAGCCATGTGCACTTCCAGCCCAGAAAGCCAAATGTGTCCTGGGCTGCATCCAAAGCAGCGTGGGCAGCAGGGGAGGGAGGGGATTCTGCCCCTCTGCTCTGCTCTGGTGAGACCCCACCTGGAACACTGCATCCAGCTCTGGGGTCCCCAGCATGGAAAGGACATGGACCAGTTGGAGCGAGTCCAGAGGAGGCCACCAGGATGATTAGAGGGATGGAGCACCTCTCCTATGAGGAAAGAGTGAGGGAATTGGGATTGATTAGCCCGAAAAAGAGATGGCTTTGGAGTGACTTTATTACAGCCTTCCAGTACATGAAGGGAACTTACAAGAAAGATGAGGCAAGACTACTTACAATAGCACGTAGTGACAGGACAANTAAGAAGATGGACATGACCCAGCCATGTGCACTTCCAGCCCAGAAAGCCAAATGTGTCCTGGGCTGCATCCAAAGCAGCGTGGGCAGCAGGGGAGGGAGGGGATTCTGCCCCTCTGCTCTGCTCTGGTGAGACCCCACCTGGAACACTGCATCCAGCTCTGGGGTCCCCAGCATGGAAAGGACATGGACCAGTTGGAGCGAGTCCAGAGGAGGCCACCAGGATGATTAGAGGGATGGAGCACCTCTCCTATGAGGAAAGAGTGAGGGAATTGGGATTGATTAGCCCGAAAAAGAGATGGCTTTGGAGTGACTTTATTACAGCCTTCCAGTACATGAAGGGAACTTACAAGAAAGATGAGGCAAGACTACTTACAATAGCACGTAGTGACAGGACAAGGTGAAATGAGTTCAGACTGAAAGAGAGTAGATTTAGATTTAGGAAAGAATTATTTACTGTGAGAGTGGTGAGACACTGGAACAGGTTGTCCAGGGTAGTTGTGAATGCTGTGGATGTCCCTGGAGCTGTTTGAGACCAGGTTGGATGGGGCTCTGGGTAACCTGTTCTAGTTGAAGGTGCCCCTGACCATGGCAGGAGGGTTGGAACCAGATGATCATCAAGATCCCTGTCCAACCCAGATCATTCTATGATTCTATGACTCCTGCTGAGCATTTGGCAAGATTTGGAGCGCCAAGTGAGACCTTCGATGTTGTCATTGTGCAAGGAGAGTTGTTTGTTGCAGCTCTCTGTGCTCAACTCCAGAGCCATTGGAGGATTTTCCCCCTCCCTGCCAGGTTCAGGCATCCAGGACACCCAGGACGTGCACTTGCAGCAGCAGAGGTGAGCTCGGAGGGGAAACCTCCTGCTGGGAAGCTGAGATGGTTTCCTTCATGAGGGACTGTGGCATCTCTATCACCTCTCCTGGGTGCAGGCAATGGCCATGGTGCTTCTTCCCCTTCTAGAGTGAAACCCGCTGCTGCAATGCTGGTGAAAGGGAGCAACTCATAACCACAGCTCCCCTCAGGCCACTGCAGAGAAGAACATGGCCACAGAGACGGACAGCTGCTGTCCCATCTGCCTGGACAGCTGGAAGGAGGTCAGCTATATATTGCCATGCCTGCACCAGTTCTGTTACATCTGCATCCTGCAGTGGGCAGAGAACACGCCCAAGTGCCCCCTCTGCAAGAGGAGGATTCTATCCATCTTGCACTCAGTGGGGACAGAAAATGACTACATGGAGCATGTCATTGCACTATCTGAGACACCATCCGTCATCATCCACCAGGCAAGAGGAGATCCCAGACACCTTGACCTCCATTTCTCTGGAGCATCCCAAGCATGGGCTGCAGAAGGAGTGCCCAGGCATCCTGTGGGCAGCCTCCAGCCTGGGGAATGGGTGGTGCTTTTCCGGGACCACCCCTGCCTCCTAGATACCCTGGTGCCCTGGGTCCGACCAAGGCTGAGGCAGATCTTCAGGAACAACTGGATGGAGGCAGACCTAGTGGAGGACATTGTCATGAACATCCTGACCAACCATGGAATCGATGAAGACCAGCTGGTCCAGATGCTGGGGGTCGCTCTCCAAAATCACGCGGCGACATTCGTGCAACAACTTATCCGTGTTGCTGTGCGACGGTGCAGCAGGGAGGCCTGCCGTCTGCTGGCCCACCAGCCCTGTCTTCCTGCCCAGGTCCCAGCCCTTCTGACAGCCCTGCAAGATGCACCATGGATGAGGTGCCCAACACCTCCTCCACTGCCATGGATGGGGATTCCAGAAGCTACCCCTCTGTACCCATTACCATCGGTGTTGGAGCAAGAAGAGCCCCAGGAGGAGCCAGAGGAGTCTGCTCCTGGGTTCTCCAGTTCCAGACAGGGCAGTGAATCATCCCCTGAGGGGCCATGTTGACCCCTGAAGAGGCAGGCAAGCAGCCCTGGGACCTCTTCAGCCACTCCTGCATCCGTGGCTTTGGAGGATGTCTCAGGGGTTAGCCAAACTGGGTCTGGGCCAACACCTGGGGCATGCACCAAACCTCTAGGGCTCCAAGTCCCTCAGATCCAACTATCCAAATAAAACGAATTCATGGAAACTAAAAAAAGTCTCAGTGTTATGGACAGGGCAGGTGGCATTGCTGTCCTTGTTATTCTCCCCTCAGACAAGTGATGGCCAGCTCCAGGCCCATTCCTGTAGCCAGCCCCAGGGCAGATATTTCTAGCTGGGGGCTCTCCAGGTCCAGATTGTGCCCCACCACTTATCACCCCAGGTTGCTCATGAGCTCTTCGATGCCAGCCTCTGCCCCCACATCCTGGTTCTCTGCCCTCCTACCAGCCTGTGCTGCCTGGTGCAGCTTTGCTATGGCCCCAGCCAATTCCCTCCCCCTGCCTGGAGCCACAACTTGGTGTTGCTCATACCCTGCCAAGGCCATAGCTCCACAGAGTTCATCAAAGAGAAGTGCAAAGTCCTGTCCCGGGGAAGGGACAATACCAGACTGGCACATGTATCAGGCTGCCCAGCTGGTGAGCAGCAAGGGGAAGGCGACCATGCTGCTCTTAAGGACAGAGTTTTCTCCCACTCGTCCAGATCCAGCCTCAGTGCTGGTATTTCTTCTGCTCTGCTTAGAGAGGGCCTGTCTGTGCCAGATGGATGCCAAGCAGCTGAAGACTTTCTGTTTGTCTAGTTTGGAGAGAAGGAGGCTTAGGGGTGACTTCACTGCTCTCTACAGCTTCCTGAGGAGGAAAAGTGGACAGGGGTTTGCTGATCTCTTCTGCCTGGTATCCAGTGACAGGACATGTGGGAATAGTTCAAATCTGCAACAGAGGAGGGTTAGACTGGACATAAGAAAGTATTTCCTTACTGAGAACGTGGTCAGACATTGAAACAGGCTCCCTGCCTGTCAGTGCCTTAAAAGGAGGCATTTGGACAATGCCCTACATGATGGGCTTCAACTTTTAGTCAGCCCTGAAGTGGTGAGGCAGTGGGACTAGATGACCATTGTAGGTCCCTCATAACTGGAAATATTCCATTCTAATACCTGTCAATACCATCAAATAAGTGCTGTCTTCCCTCCCTCTGTTTATTTTCAGTGACATAAATTTTATGTCATGAAAGAAGCTAAAGTTTGCATTCCTTAAAGTAATCTCATTATGCTTACAGAAAATGAGAAAATGTAAACAATTCCTTCCAGTCCCATGCAACACTGATAGTTCATATATGCTGTCTGTTATTGCCACTTGTCCAATATAGTTTTGCTTACATAAATATTTCTGATGTTTGCTTGTTCATATTTTTAACCATGAGGTTTTTTAGAACATATATCACTAAGTTTTTTATTGAGAATGAGAACTTTGAGCACATGTATTGTCTATTCGTTTGCATACTGTCAAGAACACAGAGAAAGGAAAACAGTGTTCTACTACAATGGCCCTCAATGCATTTTATGATCTTTTCAGCTATTTGGTGTGATACAATATTAGGCTTTGATATTTTCTGATTTTTATACAAACCATTAATATCTCACCTTTCAAGGTTTCATAACACAACTGCCATGGAAATGAATACAGCATGTTCTCAATATATTTATATACCAAATTTAGAAGAATTTTTGAGGTCCAAATTGTTAGAAACTTGTTTAGTGTCATGCATCAGAATGTAGATGTAATGGATATGGATGCTGGCACATACAGGTAGCGGGGTAGCGTGATTGTTTTACATGTGTAAGTTATTAACTGAGATACCCATTCAAGCATTTGCACATCCAAGAATCTGAACAGCATGAAAAAGTCTAACAATCGGCTAATGTTTTCAGTTGTGCATTGATTTGTAGGGTGCATGAGGGATGGTGGCGGAAAAATTGACCATGTTATCTGACTGTTAGTAGTATTAGATGGCCATTTAGCTTCCTCAGAATGTTTGGACTGATGCAGGCTTTTTCGGATATGATCTCTTTCAGATGCACTAGAAGCAGGAAGGATGCTTGCATGCAGGAGAAAAACCCACATCAAATCATGGCAGAGTTGCATGCCCTGCGTTTGTTCCTCCCAGGCACTTCTGTTTGTAATCCTGTGGAGCTCCGCAGTGTTTAAGAAGAAGGAATTACCATAGCTCTAGTGACAGCCGTTGTGATCAGCACACAGGTACTAGCTGGTCAACTCATCGAAAGCATAGATGCATTCCTACTATTTTTTGGAGTCCTGAAATGAAATGTCTTCTGACACTTTCTCTTTCAAGCAAATAAACACTGTGCCTCTACTCCAACCTTCTGCTCCTAATTCACTAAGTCCTTCTAGAGCTGTCACTGCATAAATAATAGTTGACTATCTGGCTGCCTTCTCTTTTGTAGTGAGGAAGTTCTCTACAGCTCCAGTGATATGAATAAAGTGACTTGTACAACACTGTTTTGTCATGAGTTAGCCTTAGAGATAGAACAATCAGTAGGAGTCTGTGCCAGGAGGGAGCTGTGAAGTGTCTATCCTGGTGTTCTCTTGAGTGAGTCCCTTATTGTACACAGAAAAAGTCTACTTCATCAAGGGAAGTAGAACTTAACAGTGAGTTAAAAGCCCTAGGATTCTGCTTACTGTTTTTAACTTTTGATTTGGCACTGTAATGGAACAATATGTGTTACTCATTCTTATGCAAGAGGTACCAAAAGTTCTTTTGTCGTATTTTTGTAGTTACCAATCTCATATTATGCAATAAGCTATAAAAGTATTTTTAAAATAATATGGCAATAATAAAGGCCATATTAATTGGATTCTCTGAGTTTCTTGCTAAATTCATTGTACATGATTTTCAACAGTATGTTTATGCACTAGCAAATAGAAAAGATTTTTAGAGGTTGGTGTTTTAACCAAACTTCAGGAATGTGTTTATTGTACAATTTTGCATTTAATTCAACAGATGCGGTTTTGGTCTCATAAACTGTTCAAACAGACATTAGGGAGAAAATAGTGAGAGAAGAATAATCAGGAATTGTCAGTTACCTGTCTCCTATTCATTAACAAGGGGATATTTGGCTGTACAGAATATTAATAAAATTTAAATATATCACATACAATATATTATTTTTACTGAAGGCAGAAAGTTGAGAGTATTTAGAAAATCATGTTTGGGCTCAGTATATGTATGGGCATTTCACCTCTCTATCAAAATATTGGCATTGATAGAACATTAGTCTGTATTACTGGGTTTATACATAATTAAGTTAGGCAAATTTGACAAAGGAGTTGTACTCACAGTTCAGAGTGTTAATTAGCCACCAGTTGATATCACTAGGAAAAAGTTTATCTTGCTAATTAACAGTCATTTTTCAGACTTTTCTTAAAACTTTCCATGAAGCCCTTCACACTAACAATTATCATGAGAATTTATATTGATTAGTCTCAAAGTTACCAGTTTCTGTGTGTGACCTTCCTTAACATTTGCATTTGTAGACACACTAAAATGAGAAAGATTCCCCTTTTGCCATGTTTCATGTTGTTTTGTCAGTTAATTGCTGAGTGTACAAGAGTTTTTGTAAGTTAGAGGATGTTATGCCAGTTTATACACACTTAGATAAAGCCCATTTTGTGCTCAAAACCAACCTTCTGATGTCTCACTGAGAGATTAGATGACCAGCCAAGGATACTCTTTCCATGGAGGCTGATTCTGTTTCGTGCAGTGCAAGGAAGGCAGGTTGGAAGAGCACAGCTATCTGGTCCTACACTTACATAACCGTGTGCCAGCTGAAGGCTGGAGCAGGGCAGTCCCACTGCATCTCTCCCTCCCCAGCCCCACAGGGTGACACTCCACCTTTCCCATTTCACACCCCAAGGGGAAGCAGGCTAAATATAGGCAAGGAGGGTGAGGGCTCTGGGTGAGGAGGCCATCTGCACAGCAGTTCCTGCAGTTGAGGGCTTCAGGGTTGGCAACTGTAGCCAATAGTGGGGCTTTGCATGTACCACCCACACTCCTGCAGTTTGTATCTTTAAGAGGTATGTGAAAGATATTCCAGGTATTAGATGGAGAAACAGCAACTTTTGTCAAAGAAGTTTTGTCATCATCTCAAGCTAATGCCTCTGTGTTAGACTATGACGATGAACATAATAGAAAAGCATGTTGTAGGTTAGATCTGGTTTTGAACAAAAGACAAATTATTTATTTCTTTCTTCAAATGAAGCATAACACTAAGGTATAAAGGGAGTATAAATAACATCTGATTGTGCTCCTAAGCTCCATGCTATAACTTTCTTGCAATGACATCCTTCAACAAATTAACTACATCATTACTGTTAAGTATTAATTGCACAAAACAGATACACAAAATATATAATGAGCTAGAAAGAGGACAACATTCTTCCATTATGACAAACAATTCTAACAAGAAATGGAAAAAAACCCCAATAGATCTAGGCTTACACTGATGGCAACACTGAGAGTTTTAAGTCCTCTCTTTGAACACATTACATGTGATAAATAATATGCAAAATATTTAAAGAATTTTATTGTTGCTTACAGAAGATACTTAGCAAGCAAGGAGACAGTAGCAATCACTGCCTCATGTCTCATATCCCCATCATTCAATGCAAATTTTTACATTTCATGCAATAATCCTGAGCTTATTTTCAGTAACATTGAAATGTCATCTATGTTAATTACCAAATACATACAGAGCCCAGTTATGGGGTCTATTGTATTATTAAGGCATGAAAAAAGAATAGCAGTTTATCAACTCTGAATGCCACAAATACAGCACAGCAGTTAGAAGGCTCAAAAAAGCTCAGAAAGTACCAGTGATTTCTGTGCGAAGGTCCTCCCAGAACACAACTGAATCATCAGCTCCTGAAAAGGCACAGAATCAAATCCTGTCCTCACTGACATCAGGGAGTTCTGCCATTGCCTTGACTGCTGGACCAAGCTTCAGAGCTATCAGGAGTGACTCAGACTCCTCTTCATATCCCCAAAAAATTGACAAACTTCCTCTCACTCAAGTCAAGTATGAATTTAAAAAAACAATACCTACATATTGTTTTGTTAATTAGTATTTTAAGCCTATGGAACGGTTCAATTCATTATACAGTATGGCAATTAATAAAAAGCCTTTTCAGAAAAAGCTTATTTGTTAGTCTGATTTATTAGTACACTAAAAGAAGGGGGAAGTATCATGAAAAGAACCTCTGCCAAGTTTATGCTCTATTTATAAATGATTTTTAACTTTAAAATGAAAGATTTTGGTAAGCCAAACCAAGGATGCATGATACAATTCTAGACTCCATGGTTCAATGGCTGTTCTGAAAGACAAAGAGCACCACAGCCCTGTCCAGTCATCCAAGTAAAGAACTCATCATCTGCATAAGTTGTAAGGGGCTAGCAGTCTCTAGATTGTGTAGTTCGTCACATATTTTACATTTGAGAAGTTCTTGCAAAATGCCCTTTAGCAAGCCAGGGTATTCCAGTTCAGTTAATTAAGCCATTGAAACCAGGGACAAATTGCTGGCAAGACTTACTTCATGCATAATTGCATTGTGTCCCATTCTGGGAACTAAAATAGCAGATGATCTCCTCTAACTCTGCAACTGCTATTGCCTAGCCTTTGTGTAAGTATTTACCTAGCTGAGCTCAGTTTACAAATCCAGTAGCCTTATCTACAGGTGGCCCACGGTCTGCCATGGACAGAATGCTGGTATGCAAGAGGGGTGGACTTTCCATGCCTGGACCCCTTGCAGACGCAAGCCACCCCTTGGCAGATAGGGTGCTGTCCAATTCTGTCACTGCAAGGCTCTGAAAACTTTGCAGATGCACAACTCTGACTTAACTAATTTCACCTAAAACACCAAGTTATAATATTGAAAAATTGTTTGTCACACTAAAACATTCAGGAAACTCATTACTGTCTCATTTGAGATTGAAGGAGAAAAAAAGGTTGTTGATATTAGTTACTGGGTTAGAATTTGCAGGAGTTTTGGTTAATTTCTACTAACAAATAAGTTAAAGAAGGCTAAGGCTATAAATTGGTACTGTTTCATTTATAAATATTCACTTCTCTTCTAAAAAACATATTAAGGAAAAAGGTGGCCAGAAGGATCACACATGTTGTAAATTGTAATTTGGTTGTTAGGCTGTAAAAACCAAAAATGTAAGTGAAGTTGAGCACAGTGTAAGAAAAAACCCAGTTTTTAATTAACAACTTATTTACAAGTTCATAAAATCAACTGAACTGGAGTAGATGTTCTATGTTTGTCACCAATATTTTATTGTAACTGGTAACTTGCACGCTTTGTAGTAGAACAAAAAGAAATTAAAGTTCACTATATACAGCCTTTGTACAGGCTACTTGACTATACTCAAGGCATAGTGATCATAGCACAACCTAGTCTTCATAATAATTTGTGCACAAAAAGACACCAATCAGACATTATGTGAACATTACAGTGAAATGACATCACAAGTCCAGTGAAAATTCAGCATCATACAAAACATATTGATCTACTGCAAATGACATCCTTTAAAACAATAAGCCTTTATTCAGTAGTAAATTAACCAGAGTCTGATGCAGAGATTTGTGTAGTTATAAGTCTTTTAAGTGAAGCAACCTCTGCAGATAAGTTTGCTATGCCCTGCTTCAAATAGAGGTTCTCTGACTCAGAGACATTGTAGATATTGTCTTTTATTTCAACAACTCCAGTTTTGCAACCGCTCTGAATTTTAACGTTGAGTTCCTTCTGATGCCAGAGTTCTGGTTTAAGTGACCAGTCTTGGATATTAGTCACTTGAACCGAGAAAGGAGTGTGAGAAGAATGCACCAAGTTTTGCGCACCATGTTTTTCAAGCTCAAAATGTCTTTTGGAGGACATGTCAATGGGTGACGACAACTTCTGCGTTGCATCATAGTCATTATCCATTGCTTCCACTTTAACTTGCATGGCTTTGGCTTTGATTCGAAGCTTGTGAGGCAAAGCTGAAGAATTCACTTCTGGAACTTTAACTGTTGCATGAACATTTTTATGTTCAACTGGAGAATGAATTGGACCCTTAGGAACCTGCTGTTCATCTTCTCCATCAGATGACTTTCCAACTACACCATCATCAGTTTCTGATGTTCTCGGGGAATTACTGGAGGACCTGTTAACTTGCAAGAGAGGAGGAGAATGTGAGTATACATTAAAGGTAGCTCCCATGTAGTTTGGATATATGGATGCTTTATATGAACCTCTGTCATCTCTTGGCTCTCTCTCTAATTCCATGGGCTCCTGCTTTATAATCTGGAACTTATTTTCAGGACTTCTACAGTTGCTTTGTATACGACTCGGTTGGGTATGCTCTACAGTTGATGTTTCAGATACATCAGACATTGAGCTTTGAGGAGAATGTTTAATGACAGAAATGCAACTGCTACCAACTATAGATGGTTCATGTTCATCTACAAATGAGTTAATATTTGATTTCGAATTCTGATAATCTTGAAAATACACAGTTGCTGAGCTACTGAGTTTCTGTATCTCTTGAGCATAGGCTGCAGAACTAATTAAACCAAACTTTAACTTCAACGAAAGCAGCTCTGCCTTCAAAGTGGCATTCTCTTCTCCCAGTGCAATTAGTTTGTTCTCTAAGACAAGGTCATTCAATCGTCGCTTTTCACGAGATCTTTTGGCAGCTTCATTATTTTTCCGCCTTTTCTCCCAATACATAGCATCTTTCTTTTCATCTGGAATGAATTCTCGCTTTCTCCGGCAAGCTGAGGATTTGCTCTTTCCACTACTTGCTTCAGTAAGTAGTATATCTTCATTTGTAGACAATTCTTCAGATACTTCTGCTAAGGTTGACTTAAGTACCATGATTTTGTCCACGTTGCTGCTTGTGTCAACAGGTCCATGCTCCTTTTTAAGGGTCTGCATTTTTCTCAGCTGCATCAGAAATAATTTGTAGAAGATCTACAACTCAAAACAGAGCAAGCTATCTCCCCAGTACTTCTCACTCCACAACTCGATAAATACAGTAATTTTAAATCCACGCACATTCTTCCTTTTCTTGCATAATATCAGACAGAAGTTCTGTCTAGAACAAATATTCGTAGTAGATTCAATGGGAATCTTCTTAAAAACCTGAAATAGATAGAGAATTTTATTAATATTTAGGAATTGCTGGTTCAAGATATGCAAAAGTAGCTTTTGACAAATAGTTTAGTCTAGCATTTGGTTCATTAAACCTGCTGTAATAAGAAGACAGCTCAACACTGAAACAACAGATATTCTAGATGTCATGATACCTAGACGCAGCAGATTTGCTTCCAAAACAAATATAATATGATGCAAGGAAAAATCAGAAAAAATTTTGATTTAAAAAAAAATATTTGAAGTTTTGATCCTACAGTAATGCTGTCACAGAACCTTCCATGATACCACCAGCCAAACTAAAACCACCAACACTTAACACTGCAGGACACCAAGCATGTTGATGAGCAGCACTGCAAAGTATCCCGTTCCACACTAAAGCATCTCTTCTGAAAACAGCTGTGGTGTATGACTTAGAAATGCAATATATTTGGGTCCTTCATGGATTAAAAATAACATAAGCTGATTTAGAGAAACTGGATGGCTTTCTATTGTCTTAAAATATCACCACTATCCATTATATCTATTAAGCATTGTATCCATCATAGTAATTCAAACTAGCAAGTTCACACACATAATTTGGGCAAGTACCTAATGATTAAAAAATATAGACAAAAAAATCATGGGATTTTTTCTTTTATCTTTCAAAGACAACTTTAAAATCAGTATTGAAAAATACATTTGAGAAATAACATTTAATTAAAAACTTGCACTTGACAAATAGTCTTATTAGGTCAAAGTAAAGTTTATTACCATTGAGGCATGGGCACCTCCAGCAAACAGTATTTGCATTAAAGTAAAAGTTTAGACCCAGAAGTCTCACAATTACAAAGAAAAACTAGCTTAACCTTTAGCTTCAGACATATTAACCATTAAATTTGAACTTAAGAGTTTAAATTGGCCTTTGTTTTATTTAGTCCCTTTTAATGCAAAAATATTTTTTCTCCTGAGATCATTTGGTCTTGATCTTAGACACAGCTTCTCAGTATATCATTTTCCACAGTCAGTCATGTTCCTGGTAAAATGAATGTAGTATGCTAAGTGCTTTTATAGAACTGACTATTGAGTCAGCAATCATTCTTGCCTGTACAACCAAAAAAAAAAAAATTTAAATAATCAGCCACTTCAGATTAATGTCTCTATTTACTGGGACTGTTTTTACAATGACTAATGAAACTAATTTTAACATTATCAGTCAAGAAAGTTATAAAAGAATTAATGAATTGTATTCTGCCAGTTTCTCTTGTCTTTTCCAGAAGGCAAAGTGGAATGAGTGATGTAGTAACAATTAAGCAGGGTCATAAAGACTAAGGTTTCAAGCTGGGTTCTGTTCCATCAAACCATGCCAACTCCTCTGTCATGAAAAAATTAACACATTTAATAGAACAACTAAGTAGAATTTCCTAAAATCTGTGGTTAATTACTGACATGTAACTATTTGTCTTTGATAATACAGCTCTAATGAAAAATAGAGTTTGAAGCCAGCCACACCAAAGACAGCATCTAATATTTTAGTGGAAAAGCAGCACCACAAATTGCCATGCTTGAAAAGAAGAAATATACCTCTAATATACAAGCAGTTACATAGTTAGAGCCTGATCCAAAATTCTAAATGAAGTCAAAAGAGAGCTTTCTGGCAAGCCAGACAAGAGCTAGATCAGGTTTAAAACAAAAAATGAACCCTACAGCAAAGCAAGATCTGTTTGTCCAAACTTTCAGTACAGTTTGATTTGCTGAAGTAGGTGTATAGATATTTTGTCCATTTCACTGATACATGTAATCAGTGAATTAATTAATATGTATACCATTTTAAACCTAGTGCAACTCAACACTTAGAAAATCATTGCTGAAACTTTAAAACAAAAACAAAAACAAAAAAAAAGAGAAGACAAGGCCACTTGATCTTTTGTCACATTTAGACTATTCAGTCTCTGTAACATCATTTTACATTAATAGAATACTGGGACTTCATTTCATTATCCTGTAGAACTGGGAGTACACCGTTGCTGATCCGTAATTGTCTTGATACACTGCAGTCAATGTATTCACTTGTACTAGTAGCAAACACTTCCATGGCATGCAGCAGGAAACAGTGTATCATGTACTGAATACCTATGAAATCATCACTTGTCTCTTAGCATCTGTATCTCTTAGCATTTGTATCTCAGCCAACTCTCACCTATCGTGAAATTTCATGTCCTGACCAGTTCGGAGCTCTTACTGAGTTTAACAATACTAGAGAGCTACACTCAAACCCAAATATTTGTTCTCCCAGAAAACACACATGAATATGCATACATCATCACTATTATTACTATCTATCTATCTATATGTATGTATGTATGTATGTATATGCCATATATCCTAGAACATCTACACTTAATTAAATTGGTAGCAACAGCAAGGAAGTACTTACAGAACAATTGGATATTTTAGAAGAACAAAACCATACCTACACAGATTTAATACATTTTTTTTCCTATAATATTCCCATCTTTTATTTCCATGTGATATAAAAGCAATGTTTAGTCTTGAACAAGACTGTATCAGGATAAGAATTTGGACTATGTCTATCTGTATGGTCTCTAGGTCAAAGCTATTCCACTTCAGTGTTTGTCCACCACTGTGGTCTAGGAAAAATACAAATAATGGTAATAATAATTAGCAAAAAGTTTTTGGATTGTGGGTTGATTTTTTTTCCTAAATGAATGTAGACTAATGACGTAGTTCATTAATATGACCCTACTGATGGATAAAAACTCGACTGCATGTCTAAATATCCACTGGCAAGCCTAACACTGGCACTGAGCTCCACTTAGCCCAAAAAGCTGCAGAGTTCATGTCCCTTGTTCCACGGGACATCTGCAGATTGTACACTGGAATGGCCCAATCTGCTCACTGTGGCACTATTAACTTCTGTTTTGGCCAGTCTCCCTCCTGTACACATTGTTCCTGGCACAAACAGACAGAACATAAGTAGCATGCAATCTACAGCAAATATTACGGATGTATCAAAATGACCGTGTTTTTGCACGCAATACTCAACTTTGCTCTCTGCCAGAGTCCATCAGTAAAGCTGTTAAGACAGACATGTAACCACTGACATAGTCATAGCGGTTTGCTATTTCTGCAGTTAGACCTAATGCCATCACTTTAGTGAGTTAACAAAACAAGAATAGATCTTTAACTCTTTCTATATTCCTTGAGCCCTTTTATTATGGTAACTGGAATTGTGGCCTTACAAATAGGAGTCAAAACCCTTGTTTATTAATACTCCTCCATGTGGATCAGCCCAATGCTGAGTCTGTAAACAAATTAAATTCCATCTGATGATAATGGCAACATGCCTTCAATGGAACCAGCCATTTCACTTCACTTCACTTGCATTTTATAATTCCATTGGAAAACATGAGTATTTACACATAAATTAATGAACTGTAATGATTCCTCTGACTACATTTCAAATTCCAATATTTTCCCTTATGATTAATTTTTCAATTGCTTTATCACTCCCTCATAAAGTGTAATAAAACCAACATTTGGTTGGTTGATGTTAATGGCATTGAGTGCCAATTCTACAATGTAATAACACTCGACCCTATTAACTTAATTACAGAGCCAGTCTTGCTCCCACAGCAATTTTGCCATTGGCTTCAACAGAAGCAGAATACAATCCCAGATCCAAGTATTAATGAGACTGTTGTATAGGACTCATGCTATTGAAGCAAAAAATTATGTATGCAGAAATCACAAAAAATTAATTTATTCATGGGACTTCAAAAAATACTGAAGCGACAACATAGCACATTCAAGATCTGATCCTGGGGATTTATGTATTCACGCTGTAATAATTGAAAGGTCTCAAATGTTACAGGACAGGGCCACAATCTTGCTCTCTTCTGTGTAATTTAATTACATAAGTCATTTCTGCTTTAGAGAATGCATGTGGGCCTCCTCATGTACCTAAGCTTCCCCATAGAATAACTGCACATTTTTATATATACTTAGCAAAATAACTCATGCTATTTCCAAGCACAATTTTTCAAACGTATCCTAGGATAAAACAGCTGTTTAATTCTACAGCTCTAGCGTTTTGATAGTGATTTTATCAAATTAAATAAAATCCCATTTCTAACATTGGATGCTCAAACAATTCAATTTTGTATCAATGTGTCTACAAAAAAAATATATATCAGTCCTTCAAAAAATGGAAGACAATAACAGTTATGTATAGCTTCTTGTTTTAGAAAAAAACCATGCCTCTACCATCACCACCACTATATGGCACACTCTAGAAAAACAATTGTGCTCGTATTGATGTCTCTGCTTACTTTTAGTTGCTGTTGTCCATGTTTTGCGTAGGTATCATTAATTATTTTACTGCCACCATTCTGCCAGAGTTTACCAATTTTGAAAATCTGGCTGCCTACCAGATGAGCTGCTATAGAAGTTCTTCATGGAGTCCAAAGTCACCACTTTGCATTCCAAATTTTGGAAAACTGAAAGATATATTTTGCACTTTATCTTCTGAAGTGTTCTAAAAACAGTTGCTATCTAGCTCACTGCTTTTATGAGGTACAGAAAAAAATATTCTCATTGCACACATGGGACAGGAGGCTGAGTTTAAGCTTAGGTGGTGCATGCCTCCCTAAACACTGCTGAAAAATTTTGGAGATACTCTACCTCTACTTCTTTCCACAGACAAAAATTATGCCAAGAAACTCTGCACCTATTATTAGGTCTATCATAATTCAGAAATCCTCTCCAACAGAGAGGATTTCCAATCTCCACTGAAATCCTTCAACATACTTCTTTCTGCCCTTTACCTACAACAGTTCATAAGTCTATGTTCCTGTTGAAGAAAATGCTGGCTACACTGAAAGAGTGATATCCCTGCAACAGATTTGTGGGCCAGAGGGTAGAACAAATGAAGCTAAAACTTCTTGCAAAAACCTAGGTGACTGTATTTTATGCTATGATGGACAGGTTATCCAGTCACAAAGGGGAAAAGCTTTTACAATACAAACATTACCACCAATTTCTGCTGTTACATAGTAACATGCATAAGGACCATTAATATGTTACAACAGCACAGAGCAATGCAGAATTATTGATCCTATACACAGTTTCCTTTTCCTACAACTTCCTGGACATCTTAAGGCTTACTGTTTCAGGACCAATGTGTAATTAGGTCAGTGGAACACTGATGATGATAGCTTTGTACAAGATGACCCACTTTTGCTAAAATGTTGATCATGTTATTGAAAGAAAAAAAGGGAATATGTCCACAAAATGTATTCCACTGGGCACATCAGAAATCATTTATTATGACACTGTTCAATCAAATTTAAGAAAAAGATGAGTAAGATTATCATGAAACTTGAAATACTATTGCAAATTCATATTACCCAACTCCATGTTGTACCCAGAAAGCTGATGTCATATGTAATTTTTACAAAAGACTTTCATTGTTAGAAAAATTATTTAAGTTACTGTTTATCTTAATAACTACAAATTAACTCATTAAAGTACCGCCTGCTTACCAAAGGTAAATTGCACAAATAAAATTACTATTTGGAGAGCACAAAACATATGTTAAGGGTAGCTGTTGTTCAAAAAGGTCAGTCAAGCTTAATAAGTGCAAATTTGTCCCATATTTTTTTCCGTTTCCTTATGAAGACAGTATGATTCTGCCAGATCTGTTCATTTTTCCCAAAACAAGCTCTGGTTTAAAGGGTGAAAAACAAGATCTAAGAATATTACTAACTGCACCAGGAAAAAAATTAAAACTAAGAAGGAAATATATATGTATGGTAAATATTTAATTCCATATATATATATATGTAGCATGCACATGTAAATACGCAATTTAATAAATACCATATCACTTTCCAGTATTTTTAATAAAACCTCAATAGAAACAACTGTTACTGAATTTACAGTACTATGACAGTATGTTTCTCATTTCAATAGCTACTTGACAGCAGGAAAAACTAGAGTGCAAAAAGCTATAACTTAATAGCAACCATGTTCTGGAAATACAGTCTCATGTTTCCTTTAGTTAGAAACCATAAAAAAAAAAGCTCACAAAATCAAATATTAATTATTCTGACAACAAAAGGCTTTCTATTATTGAACGGTGTTCTTAAAATGCCAAGCATGGACCAGACCTTCAGCTGACCTAAATTTATATGGCTCTATTTAAAGGCAGCAGAATTATGTCAATTAATCCCAGCTGATGCTCTAAACATGCATCTTGTTATATAACAACTGAAGTAAATACATAAAATAAACACTTCCTGTAAAATGTTGCTATCTACAACTCGCTGAAAACAGAGCAGAGGAATATCAATCTTTAGAGCTCCAATTCTGCGAGATGGTCCAGACCACTGCCCATGCTGAGCATTATTTTCTTTGTTGGGTTGCATTCCACTTGTAAAAGGAAGTCTTGCAGCACTGGCACCTATATTGTCAGCTGTTGTGCAGACACTTCTGTAGCAAAAACTGGTTAATTATTCAAATACTGCAAGACAGACTGAAAATTACACCAAGGTGGAACAACTCAAGAAAGGGAAAAAAGACGTGTCTTAAATAAGGCATTCCTTATGATAGAATATAGATTTGTTTAATATCTGTCATGAAATTCAATCTCATAGTATGCTATTTGGGACATGGACCAATTCAACAAGTGTATTAGGAAAAACCAGGATATCTAAGGTGGCTTTAGATTAATTTCAGATCTACCTTCTAATACAATTTTTTAATAATGTTGCTTCTATCACATTTTTAGTCAAGACCAAGTATTCCCTTGCTTACACAATCTTATTTTTGACAGTCATGCTTATCATCAGTATTAGACAGCTACATTATCTTGTAGCTACTAAAAAAATATTTTCAAATACTGTAAGGTAATGATTTAATACTGTACAATACTAACATGGAAATCAATTGTCATTTTCTTTTGGAATGGACTGCAGGAATTGGCTATCTATTTGCATTTTTTTTCTATTACATAGCCTAAGCACATTTATATCTCATAACTGGCTGTAATGATCATGGCAAGGTCACCTAGAAGAGTCAATTAAGCTGATGAGTCAGATACATTGCTTAACAGTGTGTAATAAGACTCAAACAGAGGATTTTATTGTTCATATTATTGCATCACAGTGATGTTATAACAGCAGCAAGATTGCTGTCTGGAAAAAAACTATTGCATAAGGATAGTTTGCATAACTATTTGTTAAAATAACTCAATTTTAAATGAGTTAAAGGTTTATTTCATTTAAGAGTTTTGTTTCAAGATAAAGAATTGGGAAAAGGCAGCATGGTACTGCTATCTTTCCCAGACTATTGTAACAGAAAGAATGTCTGTATGTTCTATAAATTTCATCCAAAGCAAGGCAAATACTGTTCCTTCTTAAGATGAGAGAAGCTATGTGGAGGTCATGTAAGTTCATACTGCCCATTGGAAGACTTAGCTTTTTGACACCTTCACATCAGTTTCTTAAAAACAAACAAACAAAAACCCCAAACAAACAAACAAAAAAAGCCCTCCCCAAAAGAAAATGCCAAACAACCCCCTCCAAAACAGCAGAAACTTGAGGCTTTGGATGCAAATCCAAAGGCTATTTTAAAAGCTAGTTAAGGGTCCTTTGGAGCATGAGTTAAAAATATAAAGTAAATGAAAGTAGGGGCAGAATATTCTAAAGCATGTTAGCACTTTAACAGTAAAAGACATCTGTAATGTGAGAACTTTTGTAGCAATAACTGTTAGTGCCAGTGTTATTAATGATCCTTAATCAGTAGTCCTTGAACTTTTTGGTTTAAATCAGGTCTTTGGGACGAAAAACCAAATCCCTTTTTCACTCGAGTTTCCGATCAAAGTCAACATTTTGATTGAATAAGGACCATAAAAGCGATGCACGTGCAATATTTTAAACGAGGCTCTGGATTTCATTAATTACTGAGGAGGGCAAAGATAACTCAAAGTAGGTTACATACACACTGGAGCAAACATAATGAAACTGAGTGCAATCATTCAAGTTACAAGGACAACAGAAAAAAATAGGGTTGTTTTTAACACAACAGTGACTGCAAAAGAGCCCCACTATCAAGGCTGTACTTGGCCCCAGCAATCAAGTAGCAGAAAAGTTTATGCAGTTACCAAGAATATTACATTTTAAAAATACTTTGCTGCTACTTCCTACAGCAGGTACAACGAACATAAAGGCTGTGGCTGGGGTACTCAGCTGGGAGGTTTTTGGTCAGAAGCACAGTGATGTTGGTTTCATCTACTGGAGAACCGTTTTAGCCACCAAAAAAAAAAATTAAAAAATAAAAACAAATAAAAATCACCTCATCTTGAAAGATAAGTTATCGCCAGCAACTTTCAAGCTATGCTCCCGTCGAGGACACAGCACAAGCTGGCCCCAGAGTACAAAACGTACAGCCACTGCGACGCCGAAGTGACTTGGGTGA
>VXAZ01001857.1:26683-43868 GCA_013399875.1 Gymnorhina tibicen | reverse complement strand
AATGCCTGTCATCTCCGCGGCGCGGCTCGAACGCCGCCTCCCCGACCCGCGCTGCCGCCTCGGCTCCCGCCGCGGTGCCGAGGTGCGCGGCGTTAGCGGGGTGTGCCTGCGCGGCGTGCGGGAACCGAGCCCTCGGCCCCGCCGTCTCCGCGCGATCGAACAAGGACACGGGAGCCGCGCTCCCGAGGCGCGTACCCGCCGCCTCGCCACGCGCACGGGCGATCCCCCGGTGGATCGCGCTGCGGCTGCTGTCACTCGCGGAGAGCAGTCGTGATAATCTTGAGGAGGAGAGAAATGGCAGGGGGAAGGAGCCCACTGGCGGCCTTGCCGGGGCGCCGCCTGGCCCTGGGCTCCACGGGCGCCAAGGCTTGTCCGCTGGCCTTCGTGGCCGTCAAGGCTGAAGGATTTCAGTAGTGTTGCTTCATCTCCGCCCTCGCCCCTGAGCCGGCAGCGCTGAAGAGCTGCGCAGAAGCGGGGACGGACTTTGGAGAAGGTCGGCTCCGCTGTCCCTCCCGGGGCGATCCCCGCCGGCATCGCCCCGTCCCCGCACACCGAGCCTTGCCTCCCAATGAGCGGAGATGCCATGGAGAATCTGGTGCTGGTTTGCCCCCTGTTTAACCTCCGTTTCAGAAAGTGACACATGGCCATCAAGAAATCCAGTTCTCATCCCAGAACGTGTTTGAATGTGCAGACGTTTGATTAGGTGTAAGATATATATCTTCCTCATTTTTTATCCCCACAGAAGGTTTGTATCTCCATCTCTTTTTTTTTCTTTCACAAGTAAAATTTATGGAGACGAGAATTTTTTTTTTATTAAGTCCTAGTTGCAGAACATAAATGATTCCTGATTTCATTCTGTTAAGCACTTACCAAAATAGTATAGTCCTCACCAACATTATCCTGTTATATTACTCTGTCATGCTGTATTTATATGTCAACAGAGATAGCCCTCTGGAGTAAAGCAAACCTAACAGAAAGCAAGTTCAGAGTATTTTTTTGTTTATCTCAGCCCTCAGTCTTTTATCACATGTACCCATAATGTCCCTCCACAATAAAATCTAAGTGCCTTGAATCCACTTCTATCTATCTCCCTGGATTATTTAATGTGAAAGATCTAATAACCTTTACTCACATTGGTTTACCCCTCTTCCTTTCCTGTTTCTAGTATCTACTTATCTTGTTAAAGGTAACAGACTATGGAGCCCACCGTGACTAGAAGAGGGACTCAAAAGCAGCCCAAGTCTGAGAGATCAACCACTGCTTCCACCTGGAGGCTGCACAGTCAATTTTTTTTTTTTGCCGTGCTTCCACTTGCCAGTGGATAACAGACATACAGAGACGGTTGGCATGCTACTGGAAATGTCAGCCGTGAGATCCAGCAATAAGCTTGAAGACCTGCTTGCTCATAAATATTGGTGGCTTACTTAAGGTCTTAGGCACACTGAAGAACCTATGTGAGGAATCTTGTGCAGCACACATTATGTACCACACATATTGTACCAATCCGATGCACTGTGAGTTCACAGGACTGTCAAAAGCCAAAGTAAATCCTGAAACTTCAGGCAGTTTTTTAAATTATATGGTGCCTATTGTTTTCACCAAGATAAATGGTTTCTAATAAATCCTGGGCATATACTTTTAACAACTCTAAGTCTCGTATCTAGGAAAAAAAATAAAGCAGTAATGCAAATTTGCCTTCATGACTCAGGTTCTTGAAATTCTAGAATTCTAGAAAGAAGTCTCCAAGGCAAATAATATCCTTCCTATGTGGGTGGACAGTCTTGGAAATAATATTCCAGATGGAGTTTGGTCGCCTATTTGCTTATATGTTTGTCACTAATTATAATCAGCCATAAAAACAGACCTGATCTTTCTCCCAGATTAGTAACAAAGATGTTTGCTATATTTTATATTGCTTCTGCTCAGTGGCAGTCAGGAAAGTCAAAACCTTTTACAGCAAAATCTGGTCTTACTCTCCAAGTTTTACAATGGGCACTTGACAGACTTGGGGGTAAGGTGGGATACAGGGCTGAATGCTGATGTGGCTGAAGGAACATATTCACCATTTTTCCACCTGTCCTGAGGTACAGGAAAAAATAGCATGGATGAAAGCCATAGCTTTGTGCATTCTGCACAAAAGGAGTCTAAGGCTTTTGGGAAAACTATAAAAAAGGGAATCATTCTAGGATTATCCATCTCTGCTGATTTTCCTGTTGGAGGGATGAAGTAGGTCATGAAGATCTTTAGCTAAATTCTCAGCTGACTGTGGCATGGTATGATTTATACTTGCTTTTGGACAGCACAATATTAACTTCAACTCCTTTAGAGTCATTGATATTTATTGCTGCATGACTTAAACTCTCTTAACACTACCTCTGATTTTGGCTTAATGAGTATTGCTAGGGCTACACTGAGTCATAGTACTACATGTAAGGTCTAGAAAAGGCATTTGAGTACTAACTAACAAAAATATAACAGAAGTAATGCCTGTCATCTCTAACACTGGTTGACTCCTTGGCACTCAGTTATGTCCATGCCTCTTGGGCTTTCCATAATATCAACTCTGAATATGACCCAACCTGAAATTTAGAATCAGATTAAAGTAAAAGTTCAAGTACCTCCAAAGAAAAAAGGCTGCAATTCCTCATTTTTATTATAATCTACATATACTACAATGAAATAATTGAAATAAATCTGGAGCAAAATAAGAATAAAATGTTTCTAAAGATTATGCTCTACTAAACACAGTTTAATGATTTATTTATATGTGTATACACACACACATACTCTCTGAAATTAACTGAAGAGACAGTGACTTCTGCTATTATCCTTGGTTCCCTTGCATTGCTTTCTTTATATCTGTGGGAGGTTTACTACATAGCAATGCAATTACAGAAAACTATATTCACCAATCTTTTTATATATTTAATGTGATCAGTGCTCAGAAATGTTTAAGACTAACAAAGTCCTCCAGGGCTTCCTGCTCAAGAAGAACAGTAGTGAAAGCTCCATAAAATAGATGATATTGTGATTTTATAAAGATCAAAGACAGAAATAAAATGCATGAAAGAGAAAGGCAAGTCATTTTACTACAGTTCAAAGTATTAATCAAAATATTTCCATGCATCTGGGAACATTTGTGGAAACTGTTCTGGAAAAATATTTGTGCTGTAATGTACTCTTGCTAAAAGCAAACCCAAGAGAAATAGATGTTCACATTGTAACTTAGGCAGACATAAGTGAGGCAATGTTTACTGGAACTGTTAAGTGTGAAGAAACACCAAAAATTGCACAATAAGTGCATGGACTAAATAAAGAAAATTTACATGATACTTTTGCACTGCAACAACCAACTTAAGGCTTCATGGCTATTCATATGACAAACTAAGAAGGTTATGGTGTTTGAGTATTTTAGACCAGTCTAAAAGCAAACAAAAATGTTCTGTTTCTTAGAGCCACTGGCATATTACCCACTTAGATTGAGGATTGAGAGACAATATGGAGAACAGCAACATCTCCAGGACTGATGAAAGTATCAGATTTCACCTGAATATTTTAAACATGAAAAGAAGTATTTTCAAAAAGGTTCTTTTCATTAATGAACACATATGCTGCTACTTCATATAACACTGCCCTTACTGAAACTCTTGAGATAGTGCTGCCAGTGTTGTGGAAAGTAGCAACATGTAGCACCATTCATTTTCAATATTGGACTAGAAAAAAAATGAACGGAAAGCCCTCAAGAATGTGAAAATGTGCCATTTTATGAAGTGTATAGTATGCATATACAAAACGGGAAATCCTAGGAATATCACTGAAAAGAAAAATTTTAAAAAGAGATGAGTCCTAGCTTCCCCTTTCCTATGACTGAGCAGCAGACATGATGAGTAGGAAATCTGGAGCGCACCACATAAAAACACTGGAGAAGGAAAGCAGCAGGCACCCTGAGTGACTGAGATAGCAAGGCACACCTTACACCCACATTAATTTGAAAGGAAGGTGGAGATGACACAGGTAGGAAGATCAGTAATTTCTCATGGCCAGCAGCACAGGAGAGAGACAAGTGACAAGTCATTGCCATTGGGAACTGTTTCAGAATGGTGAAACAAGCTCGCCAGGCTAAGTTCCATTTGCAGCACCTTGCTCAGAAATTGCTGGGGACCAGTGGGGTTTGACATGTGTACTTACTCAGAGCTGCCTCGCTGTTGACATTTGAATCACTCAGATTAAATGAGACAGGCCAATAATTTGGAGGATTTTGGTGTGAAGTGAGGATTTCTTGAGAAGTAAGATCAGTTCTACTAGAAGGGGCCCAAAGGTCCTTCATGTCCAGAGGCTCTCCTGGTCTGCAGCAACTGAAGCAGCTGCTGGCGGGATCTTGTCTAAAGCCCCATCAAATGAATTTTCTGACAGAGAGGCAAACAAGTAGCTCCCCCCAACACTTTCACACTTTCCCTTTAAACAGTTTTCTGTCCATATGAGCAATCTTATCTCCAAAACAGCATAAAATTGTCTTGCATAAAAGTTCCCCAGATGATAGAATTAACACAAACCTCATTCAGTTAGTCATCTAAATGAGATTACTCAAAAATGATAATACAAGTCACAAAATTCGCTGCATGGTATCCAACAGAGCCAAGACAAGGGAAATTCAAAATTCTTAGTCAGAGTCTTTTCAATATGACCTAGCATTATTAACTGCTACTTTTCTAATCATCTACTTTTCTGCTTCATTCGTCACACTCCAAAGTCAGAAATGTGTAAAGAAACCAGTGGGATGGGGGTTTTTGGCAGTCATTTCTTCAACACAATTGAGACTTGGTCTTGCCATTTAATCTTTGTTCACATTAGTCATCCCACTGACTTTGATGATTTACATTTGTGATTAATCCTGACTTAAGTTACAGCACTAAATCTTTAAGAAATAAACCTCACTTGATTTACCAAAATGTTTGGAAGTCTGTGTGCTTGACCACTGCAGGCAGAAAGACACTGAGGAGAGATATTTTTCTATGATGTTGTGTTTTGAGATAGGACACTGAGAGCAAATATCTCACGATGGATTTTTACAGCCACCATAACAACCAAGAATAGTAAAATGCTTATTAACATACTGAGCAGTTGGCTCTCCTATGACAGTAATTATCAGTGAGTCATTTGGTGAAGCCACTATACTTCGCAAAATAGTTGGAAATGTGTGCTATTGAAGCAAAAATTGAATAGTAAACTTAAAGACATGAAGAGCTATAAAAAGTTTGTCACACAGCAATGATTATCAGAAAGACAAGAAGAAGCCTTTGTTCTGTGCAGGGGAAGTTTCTGCTACTGTTTTATGGTTATTGTACACTAAAACTGTGCAAGCAGTGGACAGGGTTAATTTACAGCCTTATTGAGAGAATGGAGTATAATTCTTAGTCTTAGACCCTTGCTCTAAAGGACTGTAGAGAGTCTGCAAAACACCCTTAGCAGAGATCACTGAGAAGCATGCTCTTGGTTGTTCACCAGATGTTGTTGCATGGTCTTCACCATTTAAAGAATAGCAGATGGCTTAATTCAAAGTTTTGCTCTTGAAATTCTCTGCTCCGCTGCTTGGTAACCTTGGAGGAGCAGACATTACATTGCTGTAATTCCTTTTTACCCTCAGCATGCTCAGGTGACTAAAGTTTTTCCTTCTATGAATGCAGAAGGGAAGTATCTTTCTTGCCTATGAGTCCGGCTGGGACCTAGAAATGTGGGAAACCGGGACCACTACTACTCAAGTCCAGAGCAGGGTTTTGTCTGATAGAAATTTGGAGAAATCTCTGGCAACCACTGCTGGTATAAGCCTCTTTTGCACTGGTGGCTTCCTACTTTTTGTCCTGCAGAGTTGTAAATCTGGCATCCAGAAGGGTGGGTATAAAGTGGCCTAATATGCAGAAAAAGACAAAAAGAGCAAAAGTGAGCTTGCCTTTTGTAGCATAGCCATCAAGACACTCACCATGGGAGGAGGGTATCTGTGTTTTACTACTTATAGGACAGTTTATGCGTTGAGCTGGATGCACCCTACCCTGAAGAACATCCTGTGTTAATAAATGTACCTGTGGTAATAAACAGATAGTCGTCATGGATTTTGAGCCATGGATTCATACAATGGTATTGTGGGTGACCCTGGGTGGATGCCAGGCACCCACTGAAACCCCCTCTCCCTCTATCACTCCCCTCTGCAACTGGGCACAGGAAAGAAAATATAAAATGGGTTCCTGGGTTGAAATAATGAAAGGGAGAGATCACTCACCAGCATGGGCAAAACTCAAAACTCAGACTGGGGATAGTAATTGAATTTACTGATAAAAAAATCAGTAATCTGATTAGTAATAATTAATCTTAAAGACACCTTCTCTCCACTCCTCTTCATTCCCAGCTCTACCTCCTCCCTCCCATTCAGAGAGGGGACACAGAGATGGGGAATGGGGCTTACGGTCAGTACATCACATGATATTCCTACTGCTGCTCAGGGAGAAGAGTCTTTCTCCTGCTCCAGTGTGGGATCCCTCCCACAGGAGATAGTCCTCCATCAACTTCTCCAATGTGAGTCCATCCCATGGACAACAGTTCTCCACAAACTGCTCCAATGTGGGTCACTCTTCCACAGGGTGCAGTCCTTCAGGCACAGCCTGCTCCCATGTGGGTCCTCCACAGGTCACAAGTCCTGCCAGGAGATCTGCTCCAGCGTGGGCTCCTCTCTCCATGGGTCTGTAGGTCCCTGCCAGGAGCCTGTTCCAGCACAGGCCTCCCAAGGGGTCACAGCCTCCTCTCAGGCATCCTCATGCTCCAGAGCGGGGCTCCTCCATGGGCTGCAGGTGGATCTTTGCATCCCCAAGAACCTCCAGGGGCTGCAGGGCACAGCTGCCTCACCATGGGCTGCACCACGGGCTGCAGGGGAATCTCAGCTCTGGTGCCTGGAGCACCTCCTGCCCCTCCTTCTGCACTGACCTTGGTGTCTGCAGAGTTGTTCTCTCACGTATTCTCTGGCCACAATTACATCATATGCCCATTAAGGAGTTTTTTTCCATCTTAAATATGTTATCATAGAAGCCTTACCATCATTCCTGATTGGCTCAGCTCTGACCACCAGCAGGTCTGTCCTGGAGCTAGCTGGCACTGGCTCTGTCTGACACGGGGGAAGCTTCTGGCAGCTTCGCACAGAAACCACCCCAGAAGCCCCAAAACCTGGCCACACAAACCCAACACAAATGGTTTGGGTTGGAAGGGACCTTAAGGATCATCTAGGTCCAACCCTCATGCATTTGTCAAAACATGTCCTGAACCACCCATATTCCTTCATAGAGCACTACACGGAAAAACTTACTTACTAGCTAGCTAAAAGGTAGTTCTCTAAAAATAAGTATGATAGAGACTTACACGATAATGTATACACAGTTTTCTTCATTGTGTTTCATGCAAGAAACAAGTGTCAAATGCAAAAAATAGTTGAATGTAGTAAGAGAGTAGGGTTGGAGGATATGTGTTCCAGTGAAGCCATTCAGGCCCAGCCTTTAAACAAAGCTATTTCAGAGGTATCTTATGTCTCAATGCCTGTATCTTTCCTTTAGATAGAAAATGGAAATATAGTGTGTTAATCTATGTCGACGATCATTGTTGTTAACTCTTGTTCTTCATGCATAAACACCAGTACCTCAAGAATATTCAGTACAAAGCTCTTATGTTAGAACAGGTAGGCATGGATAAAATTTATCATTAAATAGACTGGAACTAGAGAAAAGGAAATCCTGATTTAGTGTTGCATATACTTATGTGGCTGCAACACTTCAAAGTTAGAAGTATCTTCTCTACAGAAAAATTAATTCATTTATGACTTCAGACTTGCTTCTAACAAGAGCAATATGTGAAAAGAAGAAAACACACAAGAAAATATTAAGCTTGACTGTAATCTTGCTTTTACATTGAGCTGTCTTAAACACAGGATAAAGGTTTGAAATACTGCATTAAGTCAAGTAATGGTTCAAAATGTCTGCAGTGTTAGTGGCAGGCTAGCTAGCCAACCAGTATTCCAGTGAAATATTTTCATGGTAGAGCAACTAGAAAAGTTCTTTGAATTAGCTCTAAAAGCTGAGCTGTGGCATGCCAAGAAGGAATGAGGCAACAAATTGAAGGGATGGAAGTTTTTTCTCTGCCATCCCATTATTGTTGCCTGCACATGGCACACACCCTTGCAATCCACCCAGCCTCCCCTCAGAACTTGGCAGAATCTGTTCCTTATGTCTGCTAGTGATGACACATCCTGGAGGAAAATTTTCTTGAGATTTGTTAAGTTAGCTTCTGAGGTGCCTTTCCTCATGTTCAGAGGAGACACCAAGAAAGGGAGAATGACAGAGCTGGGAAGTGTTGGTATTTGTCCAGCGGCAAAAACTCTTGCAGCTGCATTGGTTTGAGTTGAGGTGTGAAATATTAGGTGTGAACTTCTTACTGAGCAGCGAGAGAGTCATAGCTCAGAATTAAATGAAGGGAACCAGACTTCCACTGCTGGTGGTGAAGAGTACAAAAAGATCCATAAACTAAATATCCCAAACGTCCCTAGAAAAAAGTGTGAGGAAAACGAAGGATCAGCAAAGCAAGACTTCCTGAAAATATTTAACAGTGAGCAAACTTTATGGAAAGAGTGAGAGATTGTTCCTTTATCTGGGCCAAGTCCCAAATTCTGTCCATGCAATTGGTGAAAATAAGCATAGAATTTGCCTCCGTAATCCCTATAAATTCTAAGGACAATGCCATGCTTTTATTTTGATTCTACTTGCATTTGGCTCTAAACACATTTGAGAAGTAAAATGTTATTTCCTTGGTACAAATAGTCTTCTCAAACATGAGCCTTTTCTCTTTTAAACTGAGTGTATTTCTAGAAGGCACAACATACACCACCTCAAGCTGTGGGAGCTTAGAAACACTGTTTTGTTACAAACGTCAACTAAATGGTAGTTGATGCAGCTGTACTCCTGCCCTATGTACCTAAGCTAAATTTTACTTGGGCTAATTAGCTGTGAAAGAACATCGTCAAGTCTCAGAAGAATAAGCATGGACAATTCCTTCCAGACTGACATATTATTCTCTAACACAAAGCTGTTTTAGTTTTCTGTCAACAATTCTCATGGAGATGAATTGGTGTTAGTTAAGCCCAGTGCCCAGTAACAGGAATGCAATAAAGTGGTCAAGAACACTTGTCATCCAAAGCTCCAATTTGCCATTTTTGTTTACTGTTCCTCAGCTATTATTCTTAGAATAAAATCTATTGCCTCATAAATAGAAAGAAAACAATAACACCTACTAAAAAATATTGTTTAAAGAAGTGTTTAGCAAGACCATTTTCTCAGCCAGAGGGTTTCTTAGCCTTCATTCCTATCCCAGGCTATAGGTAACATGCTCACACAGTTTGTGAAAACTGGTTTTCTACAGAAAACTTGAGATCAAGCGAGCAGCAGATGATGGGGAGATGTGTAGTTTGAGAACTGACAGAAGCACACTGATACTCACCAGCATTTGCAGAGGTCCTTCATGCTCTCTTCCATTACAGAACATGAGCATATCCTTTAAATGATGAAGAGGACAGTGAGACTCCAACATTGCAAGTAAAGATAGACTACCACTATGACTACCACTACCAGAATGCCTTACTGAATGTATTTCCTATTCTCTTTTATGTTTCTGAGTTGTTCTTGAGGAAAAACAAAACAACAAACAAACAAACAAACAAACAAACAAAACAACACCTCCAACAAAACCAAAAAAAACACCAAAAAAACCCCTCACAAAACAAAACAGAAAAAAGGGCCAATTAGGACAGCTTGCTTGAATTTCCACTAACACTCTGGATGGTTCTTGGGGCAGTCACAGATCTGTGGATATGGTGAGTCCTTTGCTGCTGGAAGAACTTGGCCTACTATCCACATGTATGAAGTCACTCTGCAGTACACATCAGTAAACTGAGCTTGGTACAGGCACACCATATGACAGAAAAGGGACTCTGCCGCTCTGCCCACCCCAGCAAAGGAAGGAGTTAAACTGAAACTAGAGAGAATAAAAGGTCAAACCACTTATTTACATGCACAGACACTTTATTTGATAGGGGGTCTCCAGTAACTGATCCGATTTAGTGCTCACCTTCTCAATGGGTATTGGATCCAGAACAGAAACTCCCCTAAAACAGGGTCAGTTGCAGGTCTGCCCACTAATTAGAGCAGAAAGAAATGGATGTTTCACTGTCCTTCATGCAGCCTGACTCCTCCTCACCCTTCATTTACTGCTCCCATTACAGTACTCCTAGTCAAACATCTTTCTTGCCCTTCTCAGGGCAGGCACCTCTGGTCTTTCCTGCCTTTAAGGGTGATGACTGTTCTAGCTTTGTGATGAACAGTCTGCAAGCCCAGGGTCACCCAACACTGAGGTACTTAATTCAATGGGCTGCCCTTGCACTAGGAAATCTGAAGGCCTGGCATTTTTTCTCCCCAGCAGACTGCTGGGCAGACTGCTAAGGAGCTAGCTTGGCAAGCTGGCATGAAACTGGGCAGGCTTTTGACTGAAACCTGCCTGGCAGGCAAGTTTGGAAATGTGCCTGTGTTTTGTCAGAAGTTTTGTTAAAACAGACACATTCCCACAGAATGTTCTGATTTTGATTAATCAGCATTTCAGAGTTGGTAAAGTGCTCCCCTGGAAGATTTCTGACCATCTTTGCTGACAAAAAGCCGCACATTTGCAGCATTCTCAATTGCAATGATCCTTCAGTGTCTTCCACTCAAAATGCTCATGCTGACAATAGTCTGAGTGCTTCCCTGCACAAATGCTAAGCTCCACCATGTCTGTCATGAACAAGGGCAGGGTGTGACAGAGTCAAGGACTCCAGGCCTGGGCTGTTTGATATTAGAGCAATATTTTGCAGGCAAACAGAGAGAAAATGTCCTTCCCACGCATTAAAGTATCTCACAAATGTTCATAAATATGAATTGCATTGCTCAGGTTAGTTCATCTCACACAAACCCACTCTCAGTTTGCATTTTAATATTATGAATTACAGGCACTAGATCTGCTGAATTAGAAAAACAAAGAAAACCTGCAGGTTAAAGAAAAGAAACTTGTACCATTCTCTGCTCTTCCTTCGGTGTTCTTGTTTCACATTACCACTCTGCCTTCCTGCCCACCCCCTGCCCCCCTCCCCTGCAATGTGTCTGGTATATATTTTAAAAGCCAATGTTATTTTTTTCATTCTTGTCTTTTTAGAATAACAACAAGGTTCTGCTTGCTCTGACAAACTGAACTTATTCTCAGGCCCTGTATTTCAAAGCAGGATTTGACACACAGGAAACCCAGAGGAGTATAAGCCTGTCACACTTGTTTTTGGTTTTGGTTTAACTGATAAACTTTTTTTTTCAAGATATCATAGAGCATGTAGTGATTCTACTGCACGTTTATGTATCTGTGAGTCATGAGGTAGGCTGGGTCTAAGAGAGGACCAAGTCACAAACTTCACATGCAGATTTTGTTTTTCCGAGGTCTGAAGAAGTTCAGATTTGAGGGTTTGCATTTGGATCATCTCGGGAACATACAAGGATTCAGTTCCTGTCTAATTAGTTGTGAAACATTTCTTTTTCCTCTTCCTTCCATTCCTATGACTTTGGATTTTATTTCAGCGATTATGCTTGCCATGATTGGAAAAATGAACAAAATAGTCATCACTATTACATTATCCTTCTGGTGGGATTAGAAGGCAGAAGGAACAGAAATGTTCTACTGGATGATAATACTATTTACCACACTTGCAGTCATCTATGGCTAACTAGTTGTCAGTAACAGCTGAGTGACTCAGAGGTAACATCAACGGCAGTGAAAAAATCCCTAATGGATTTAATGACCAAGGATTTTCAGGCTCTTCTTTTGAGGTCAAATATCTTTTTGTTGAGGGGAGTGAGGAAGCTATTAATTTAACAATTAAAAATATATCTGAAAGGAAACATTTATGATATAAAGGCTTTCTTAATGTAGAGAGTTGCTCCTGTTTCTGAAGACTATCAGTCTCAGGGCTTTCTCATCTTCTCTGCTGAGGTTACTTAACACTTTGTCCCTAGTTCATCAGTGCTTATCTTGGACTTCAAATTCATCAAAGCCTGATTTTTTGATGCAGGGGTAATTTTTCTCTGGTTGTCTCTAGTTTTTGTTTTCTTCAGCTCTTGCTAATCTCTTGCTGCAGAATCCCAGTTTACCATACAATAGTGCAAGTGTTTCTAGATCTTTGACCTTTCTATTTCATTTTCTGCATGTTGCTGTGTAATACCCTCTGCAGTCCTTTCTATTTAAAATCACACATTTGCATGCAAATTTAGAAATATGAAACTAACATCTTCAGGCTCAAAACCTTCTTCATTTGTTTTTTCACAAGTTGACGGAAAATACATTCTATGGCAATATAAAACTTGCCCCTACTACATAAGAAGGAAAATAGTGGTAAATGAAGTTTAAGAGGGAAGAAGTGGACCTGTGTGGAATAAAATCTTGAAACACACTTGTTCAAATCAAGAGAATAGTTGATTCTGATAACTCAAAAGAAATTTAGTATAGTAAAGGGCTAAAGAACATGTTATGCTTGTTATGCTTGATATTTAGCATTAACAGAGAAATACCAACTTGATATTTTTTGGCTATATTTTGGTAGCAGCCTAAGGTTGCTAGGTATATGAGAAACTATGAGCGTAAAGACTGACGTCTTTCGTAAATGCATGGTATCAATATGCAGATTGTGACTCAAACAGAAACATACTTTGAAGTAAACAATCATACTATGCATTATTATAATCAGTGGGTTGATGGCCCACATCAAGAACCTAATGGGAAAAGGAGGCAGGAAATCCTGCACATAGATGTCCTGGCCAAGCGATAATCTTCNAAAAAAAAAAAAAGCCAGACGAAGTAGCGAAGTAGCAAAGTGATTGCAGTGAAACAAGGAAGGAGTCGTAGCAGGAGCATGAGTAAACAGAGGTTAGGGAGGCCAGTAAAGATGTCGGAAGCAAGCTGGATGTACAGATTGATGGGGTTGGACTAGATGACGCTGACTAATGCCACTACTTTGGGTAAGCTACAGAAGACAGAGAATTTGACTGTAAAAACCAGTCCAGTCTTCAAAGTGCAAGAAGAGCCTGGAGTAAAAATACCAAAGCCATGGTACAGGAGATCCATATGCCAGCAAGCAGTGGCCAAGCATAGACTGCGGGTGTTTATTGTAACACTGACTTCAGATGATGGGACATAATAATCTCGTTTTCAGTTAAATTTTTTCAGTATGGAACTGAGATATTCTTTACATGTTCTCTCTTCACACCTGTGTTTCATGACTTAAATTGACCCAGTTTATTCCAATCATAAATTCTACCTAAACATCCTTCTGTAATTTGAAAGTAATTAGCCATAGTCATCCTGAAAAAAATAAAAAACCCAAACATTTTAGTAATAAACCATATCACTGGATAGAGAAATACTATTTGTTATATTAATATTCTATTTCAACTTGAAGATTAAAAGAAACACGAAATCATTTTTGCTGCCATTCTATTCAACGTCCTTCCTTCTTTCTCTATTTACAATAGATAGAAATAAGTCTATTTTCATTGATAAACCCAAAATGTTTCTCACACAACAGTTTTCTGCAACAAACTAAACAAACTACCAGTGTTTACACTTCTGCCCTGACTGACTCTACCAAACAAGCCAATATTTAACTGACTGTTCCTATGGAATCTTTTTTCTGAACCTTATTCTACACAGGATGCAGCAGCAAGAGAGAAAGAGGGTCTTATATTCCTCTCTGCAGAGCCTGATGGCTCAGAAGTACACACTAGAGAAAACTTCCTTTTTGCAGAAGGTACGAATCTTTTTGACTAGAGTATGCCCAGGTACCCCAGTGACTGATTCGTCATCTGTTATCCAGGAACATGCTATGCTACTCTTTGATTCGCTATCACCCTTTCTGAGTGCAGAAGAACACCTTGCATGCTTGTCAGTAGTTTTTGTTTGATTCCTGGCCTCTACAGAGCAAATACCCCACCTTCTCAGTGGAAGAAATGAGGGCAGGCTCCTCTATATCACAGCATATGTCAAGGTTTAACTCCAACGACACTTCACAGCTAAAGAGCAAAAATTTTTTGAGATTTGCACACTTCTCTGTAGATCATGGTCAAACAAAGCCCACAAAATCTAACTTTATGTAAATTGGATGGGGTTTTAACTGCACTCTGTGTGCCTACCCTCAGATGCATTGTGTCCACGTAGTACTGCTGGTTTTCACACTTTAACTGCTAACGGGGAATTATGCAGTGGCCACTGCACCAGCACAGTGTTTTCTACTCCTCCAAATCCGGCTAAAAGCAAGGAGCAGTGCTCCATAGTACCGCTTGAAATGGCTGCACTCTGCACACAGGGTCATGCCTCTCCCAGCCGAAAATGATGTGTGTTCACTGCTGGCTACATGCTGAGCAGGTAGGTGTTTCACAGCAGAGCAGAGTGAGCTCAAGTTTCCCATTGTGAAGCACCAAGGCTTTTATTACAGGCTCACTAGAGCAGATGCTCTGTGGGTCACACAGCCATAAAATAGTTCTTCATTAGTGTTGCGTCACTGCTAGTAAGTTGTTGGTGTTTTAACTGCAGCTGGACTTTGGAACAGAGCCAATTTGGTGTTAGCACTTTTTTTTAGGAAACAAGTTTTCTTACTTCTTTCTTTTTCTGTCTGATATCCCTTACCCAAAATTCAATGTCTACTTATCTTTTTGATGTAACTGAAGGTGATCTGTCTACATTATTGTCATTGCTCACCAGCAGGGTTTTCAGGGAAAGAGACTGTCAAGAAACGTGAAGCTTGTCCAGTCATCATATAAATATCTGTATGCTGCTCCAAGTTGAAGAGAGTTACTAGTATCCAGCTTCCTACCAGTTTCACATCAAACTTTGCAATGTGAGCCAGTCCTTGACTTGAGGAGTGAAGCAGATTAGCCTCTGACTTACAGCTATACAAACCTCCATAATACCTAGGGCCAGCAGCATGCATTCCCTGGCAGATTCTTTGTCTGACACATTTCTGTATCCTGTCTCTTGATACAGTACATGCATATTTTTGAATGACATGGGTTTAAGACCCATTCAAAAATTTATTTGCTCTCTAGAGTAGTATCAGGTGTGTATTTCCATTTCCAGGCTCTTTTTAAGTATCTGATCATCACCCATGCACAGATGCCAACAGTTTCTATTTCCTTTTGCAAGATGCTTAAACAAATCAGGTCATTACCAGCCGTCTGTGTCTGTTGCTGAAGCTGCAGTAACACAAATGAACACTACTGGCAAAAAATCTCCAAGAAAAAGGTTTCTCTTTGTCAAGGACTGACATATGTTTCTTAAAATCATACAGGATTCGCTTTCAAAGCATTTTGCTGCTGTTACTGAGCAATATCAAGAGTTGCTACTGCACCGACAAAGCTCAGCATTGTGCTGGTCACAATTTTATGAAGATGCCCACACTGGCACGTGCAAGGAGAGCCAGCCAGAAAATTTGTGTTTCCTGAAGCCCGAGGTGCATGCAGAGCCTGATTGGTGTGCAGGACTGGGGTCAAATGGCTTCCTGCCCAGTGCCACACTGTGGTTAAGATGTGGCTCATCAGGCACCCAGCAAGATGGGATGTCGCCAAGCAGCAGCCTCAGCACGGCTCTGGATTTTAATAAGGCACATCCCAGGCAGTATTAAGCACTGCAAGGAGATGCCCAGCTAGGAGAAGCCAGTGTGTGGTCTCCACCACTGGGCTGGAGTTACTGAATCCTGGAGGGTTACTTATGCCAGTCATTCCACTTTGCTTCTTCATCACCTTGCTCAGGTTCTTCACTCATCCAGTTATCTTTCCTCCTGACCTTCAGCAAAGTGTTTGAAGAATAAGGATTATTACACTGGTTTTACATTAAAAACTTTATTTTACATTGCAAAAATTGTGGGTTTGATATAAGTTTAAATAAAGGGTCTAATTAGATTGTTGAAAAAAACTGAAAAGCAGTAACAGGATGGAGAGAAAAATAAGAAAAAAGGTGGAGTGAAGAAACAGATGTGAGTATAAAGAGATTTCTACATCTGGCTGCACAGGTGACACACCCTGCCCAAATGAAGCCTTGCTGAGGCCAAGCATGCGTATACAAACTTCACTGGTTCTATCTGGCCTACAGCAAACTTGCAAAGTAATTGATATCTGTACAGAGGAGCTTCGAGCGTATGCAGCCTGCTTCAGTTGAGCATGCTTTCCACAAACCTAACCACCTGGCTGGTGAGCAATATCCTGGAGCCAGTTCCAGTAGGAGGACACTGATGTAAGGGCATGCATGATTCAGGAACCCCCTGCAATGACAAACTGCCATTTTTACACACTGCTGTTTCAACTGTAGTGGGGGAAAGCACCATGAGATGACAGAGGTGAGGTTTGAAACCTGAAAAAGATTTGTATAAAGTTACGTTTTGTGATAGCACAGTATCACAGCATACCAGACACAGTGTGTTCTCCCACCTCCACAACAAAGGGTGTGCTAGTAGTTTTGACCTTCACACCACAAGCTGCTTAATATTTCTAGATGTCTGTGTGTCTTAAATGTAGCCATACTGCTGATGGTGATTTTTTGAGAACCATGTGGTATTAGTATTAGTTCTGCAGCTAGATTAGATGCACAGAGCTGTTGAAGCTGCTTAAGATAGTGACAGCTGAGCAAGTAACTCCTACTCTCCTCTTTAGACCAAACAAAATCTTCAAGTAGTCTTGCAAGTTCTCTAGTTTTAAGCACATACAAAGTGCAGCCCTCAGAAATTACTTCAAAATAGAGGTAAATTTAAGGAAATAAATTGGATTTTCTTTTACCATTTTCTGTGTTCATAAAAATAAAATTGCTGTAATACGAACAGCAGGGGGAAAATAAGCGGTGAAAGAATATCACCATTAAAGCACTAATCGTGAAGCTGACAAATGTATTTTCATAGTATTATTTGAGTTCCAAAGATAGCTCTGAAAAAGGAGGTCAGCCTGGAACTGGGGCATTAAAAAAAATGTTGGTTAAAGACGGGAAAGGTCATGACTGTTTGCACAGTGCTCTACTTTCTCCATTAAACAAAAAACAACCCAACAAAAAAAAA
>VXAZ01001857.1:0-26654 GCA_013399875.1 Gymnorhina tibicen | reverse complement strand
GTTAAGGAGAGATGATGATTCAGTGCTGGAGGAAAAAAAAAAAAGCAATGTGTGTGATTGGTGAGCACACTCGCCCCATCTATGAAATCATCTACATGCGTGGCTAGATGAACATCTGCTGCATAAAGTCAGCACTGGTTTCAGTATGCCTAAAACAATTTGGCTTTTGCTTATTTTCTGAGGAATGGTACAGGAAGAAAGTATACTATACCCGAGTAGCTAATAATGTAGCATTTAATAATGACATCAGTGAGCAAGCAATGCTAATAAAATTCAGCATCTTTGTCTCAAATGTGTTGTTAATCCAACATGATTCAGAAATGGATGAACGGGGGTGGGAAAGTAATCAAGCATACTTGTTTATGTTATTTCCTCCATTCTTTATCAAGAAAACTAAATGCCAGCATGTGATCAGCTCTGATTCCAGCACACAGTCATTTGCAATGAGTGTTTTAATGGACTGCTTGAACTGATGGAAGAAATGAGAAAGATCATCTGATAAATTCGGCATATACATACAATATAAATCTGGCCTGTATTTATCAGTGATTAAGTATGACAGGGAGTAGTAGCTTATCCAGGAAATTCCATATGCTATGTGGGCCAGATCCTCAGCTGGTACAAACCAGTTTAGCACCAGTGAAGTACTAGCAGTACAGTAGGGATGATTGTAGCTGCCAAGTTTGATGCTGCACCATGTGTGATATTCTATGCCAATTATTTAACAAGCTTATTAGGTATTTGCATCTAATTTGCATATAACCAACTTCCTTTTTTGAAAGCCTACATTCTCGTACTGTGGGGGTGGAAAGCAGCCTTGCTGCACAAAACTCTCAGCTTAACTACTGAGCACATAAAAAGTGGTGGAGGTTTTTATAGCCACTCATGTTCTGTAGTTCCTTACCTATGACTGACAGACTTATACTGCATCTTCTAGTAACTAAAAATGGTGACAAGGAATTTGTGTCTGGGGACTGCCACTGAGAGTCCTTGCCTCTCCAATCCTGCCCCAAAATCCTGTGCCTTAGAGCAGCCACAAAACATCAATTACATGTGAGCAGATTTAATGCTACAGACCCAGCTGAGATTTATGCTGGTAAACTTTGGTCAAAAGATTATAATCAACCATGCTCCCAGGCATTTAGTCTTCTAATAGAATGCTAGTAACCTTCATTAGAGAGTTACTAGGGGTTCTGGGGAAGGTACCTCCGCAAAAGTGATGGCTGAGATTTGGTAGCCACCAGTATGCAGGCACACGTTGTTTCCGTTGCTCTACCCCACCCAGTTCCTAAAAAGTCAGCTCTCATCAACTCAGTGTTAGTAGACTGCACATGCAAATTCACTTCTCTAATGTAATATTTACATCAGAGGAGTGTATGTCAGGATGCTGACATTTACACTTTTTTCTTTGACGTGGCTTTGGAATTGCAAACTAGGAAGGCATTGCACAGTCCTCTTGTATTCTTTCTGCAGAGGAAGGGGTGGTAAAAATCATGCCACTGTCTGGTGGAGAACAGCCTTCTGAGCGCAACAATGTTTTGGGGGTGCAAAACTCGGATTACAGGATTTTCTGGGTTCTTCCCTTACTCCCAGAGTAGATTGTAAGTACTTAAGAGTCAGAGATGCTTTGAGGTTTGGACTGACTGCAAGAAACTAAATTCAGAACAATTCTCTTCAATCCATAGATTACATCACTTGAAAAGATCATGCACATTAAAATGGAGACTTATGAAAAGCTAACGTGCTCAAAGATAAAGACATGTCCTGCACCATGAGCTTGGCTCCTTACTCTGAGAGGCAGCATGACAAATCAGGGAAGAATGAAGCCTAGAATGCTTGAGAAATAACTTTTTAAACCATGCTGTAATCTAACTGTAAAATAGATGAACAGCTGTTGGTTTTCTGTTTTGGAGCAGGATCCATTGATTGGCATTAAGTGCCCAGGAACACAAGAAGCTGCCTTAAAAAGCTGCGGTTTCCTGACTTGTGTTCCATTACACTTTCTCCCTTAAGCTGGAGAAAGCACAGGTCAGCTAAAGTGAGTGGCTGAGCACCTGTTGCAGGTGCGCTAAGACACACGAGTAAAATGGGAGGGTCATATAGGGCCCACAACCTCTAGCAGGTTTATGAAGGACCAGGCTCTGATACACTCTGCAGTGAGCAAGGGCATCACACTCTGACCTAGATGGGAAGCCCGTCTGAGAGGATACCAGAGTGACGATAACATCCCAGTACAAGTTATTACTGGCAGCATGAACTGAACATCTTACAACACATTCTCTGGAATAATGAACTAAAGTAAGATGAATGCAGCAGAGATTTTCTTCAACTAGTGCAGAGACTGTCTGCTACCTCAGTTGCTCCCTTTGACGCTCTCTAGAAACATCCCACAAAGCCTAGGTCTCAGGCAATGTTCTTCCTCTTCATCTTGTTTAATAGTTTTTCCTTTGCTGTGTTAATTTTCCCTGTATTTCTCCTTCTGGCTCTTCATTAATTTGAAAGGCCAATATCAACACATTTTGGCACTTGCTGTGCAAATACATACCCAAGGTGTGCTCAGTGTGGTATTAACAATTCCAGCTCCAGCACTGCCATTGGCTCTCTCAGTGCAGACATCAAACAACAATACATTATCTTAATGCAAAGCTGTCAACTGTTTACTACATTATACCCACTGGATAGTATTCCCAGGCCAAGACTATATTAACAGCAGAGTTAGGACAGAGAGCATAGATTAAAAATGTGGACAAAATAACCATTGCAAGAATACTTGCAATTATCCCCAAAACAAATATTAAAGCCCCTTACGATTCTAAGTTCGATTTATACTAATAGAAATTCACAGTAAGGTCATCGAAATGACCTCAACTGTGACAAGTAGTGGCAGCCTGCAATAAACAAGCGTGTTAGTCTTGTAATACCAACAACTGCAGTAGCATCAAATATTTCTACAGTTTAAAAGCAATTCTTTCTCATGTGCTGTCTTTGCAGTGAACTCATATATGAACAGCAAATACATGCATTTTTGTAGCACGTAGAATGGCCTTCTTATAAAACAGAGGGGAAAATACAGGAAAAATGTATTTATGTTGGACATAGAAACAGCCTTGATCAAAACCTATGTGTCTTGATGCTAAGAATCCCCAGAAAGAGTCTTAACTCTGATGTAAATTTGATCACCTGCTTTTATAATGTATATTTTGACTTGCATCCACAGAGTTCATGACTGTAAAACAGTACACATCCTTAGCATGTAATTACATGTTCAACTGCCTACAGTGTAAATCCTATGCCCTTTAAAAAAAGTTACTGGCATATAACTAATTAATGAAATTACTCCAGGTTATTGCCCACATACCAGCAATATTTGTTAGAGAACAGTTTACATTCAGGTTTAACCAGTTTGCAGCCCCGCTGGCTTACCACATTATTTTCCATGATAATGGTTTTATCTGGTTTAAGAAAACCACATTTTAAGGAAAAAAAGCTGTGGTACAAACCAAGGCTGGAAATAAACAGCACTGAGGGCAGTGGCATAATGAAGCAGCACACAGCTACAAGGGAGGAGACTGTAGCCCATCAGTCTCAGGCAGAAAGGGTGAGAGCTGCTATTTGGGGAGAAGGAGGGCCAGGGGTCACTTATGCTTGGCAGCATGTTTTGAGAAGTTGCATATGATCTCCCTTCTGGGTCCTACTGGGAAAGGAAACATCAGCTGAAATGAACCAGGAGCTTCCACCATAACCTGGCATTTGCGGAAGACTTTGGCTGGAAAAGGACCCCATTCCACATTGTGTGTGCTGCTCTGACCTTTCTCTCTCTTTTGGAGTCCAGCCTGTCAAATTTTCTCCCTTAACACCCAAGCCCCAGCAATGTGAGTTGAAGTTATGCCACTGGCCCTAGCACTGTATTTCCTTTGTTTGCAGCCGTTTAAGCAAATTCCTCTTAATCACTTAATGTAATTTATACATATAATTGTGGGCCATGTGAGTATAAAGAAGTAGGCATGGCACCAGAAGTGTTTGTGGAACTGCCTTTGCTTACACCAAAGACTGAATTTCATCCAGTATTTTTGCACAGAAAGGCAATGTGTAATGTTACTGCAACACATTTTCTCTGGCACTGTCTCACTGCTGCTGGCACAGACACAACTCTTTGATATTGAGTAGGTAAATGATTTTCCTTGCCAGCTTTCTATCTGTAACTTTGACTACCAGTAATATTTGCTAGCTACCATCAGTATGGCAGCTTTTAAGTTTCATTTCAGTTGTAGCCCAGACATTAAAACAAAGCTAGAGGCGATGCCTGTCCTAACAAGTCACGATATTCTGTGATGATGCACTTCTGCGTCATCTCAAAATGACAGTATGTTCTATGAAAAAGAAAAGGAAGGGGGAGTAGGCTTATGTCTGCATTTATCAGAAAGCACAAACACACATTTCTGTCTTCATTCCTGTGAACAAAATGCATCCACAACCCTCCGTCAAAGAACAGACTGCAACTCTGTAAAACAGTCAATAAAACCAGCTGGGTGAGGCTGGGTTTTGAGATGGGAAAGGAAAAAGGTGAACAGTGATTAATACCAGATTTTAACTCCTACATCTTAAAATTTTAAGATGTTAAAGGAGGATAGTTTCTTACCAACAGCTACCCATAAACCACAGGAACGAACTTGTATTTTAACTGTACTTTAATTTATATTTTAACTTTATATCAAAATATCAACAAATGTGATTCAACCTATAGGGCTGACTGGACAAATCCTACGTAATTTATTGCCCCCCCTTCTTCCATGCCAGCGTATTAGTCTACTGAGTTACAATACAGCACTACAAATACAATGCTTTTTTGAGTGTTTAATAATAGATATAAGAATCTCATACAATTAGAAATAAATATTCTAATCAAAACATGGGATCTGGATTAGAAAAGTGCAGTGTTCCTACCTATGGAGAAGAGTATACCTCACAAACGGGAAGGGGTTTGTGCAGGAGAAACAGAGAGGATATTTGACTCCACATGTACACATGCTTTGCTCAGTGTGCAGTTTCACACCACAGGCAGCTGAATGCAACGGGGAGATTACTTCAAATGAGCTCCTACCTCTTGTCCTCTCTCCTGCATTTTTCACTTGCTCCCGCTCATATCCCATTTTGCTCTTGGGAGTTGCAGGGCTGGCCAGTGAGAAGCTCAGACAGATGGTGGATTAGCCCCTGTGCTGGTTCAGTGAGCTGATCCAATGCTCCCTTTGGCAAAAAGATCACTGGATCTGCTGTACTTCTTAAGCCAGTGTTTGCACCAGAGCTGTAGCCATCTCTGGCTGTATCTCGGACCCAGCATGTGAAGCACCTCGTAATCCTGTGACTTGAATCTGTGGGGCTGACAATCAATGAGCTATTCCCAGCCCCTGCTAAATTAAGTTAAACAAAGACAGCTTATTTTGTAATTTAAAGTGACGGTGTTGACATTACACCCAGTGCGTCTTTTCTTTGAATGCTGCCCGTCAGCCTGCCCTACTTTCTGAAGGTTGTGAGGGTGCTGTAATGAAAGGGATGCAAATATTTCATAATACCAGCAGAACCTCGTAAAGACACTATTTCTGAAAATTACCAATCATCACTTGGGGCCTGTTATTGCTAGCAGCACTTGGGGCTCACAGCCTGAGGAACTCCACTGCTGCCTCTGCTCCTTTGCATGACTTGTTTGTCCCGTATCCTCCACTGACAGGTCAGATTGTAATCTTGGGTGAATTGTAAGCAGCACCATGTATCTGGAAATGTCTGCTGAGATACATGTTTATGTATGCTGTGTGCCCAAGATTAGAGCTTGGCCCAGCACCAGGAGTTAGGAAACCAGACCCTACCCAGGAGTTAAGAAACTTGCTTACATTTGTTGTGTACTATTTTAAACATAGGAACAAAGAGGAAAACACTCTGCACTGATCCTTGCTGATGTGGAAAGTCAGACTAAGACACCTATTTATGTTTCACAATGCTGAGGAATATCTATTACTTCAGGATGACAGTCGTGCTGAGCTTGTTGTGCAATAGGGATTTACAAGAACTTCTGCAAACTTACCCTCTTAGGTACTAAATGAACTTAAGCCTCCCTATGTTTGCTACACAAAGTTCATTTTAGCCCTGAAATAGTTCACGGCACTCTTTGTCCCATACTTGCTTCACACACTTCAGCAAGCAGCATGTCATGCAGGCCTGGAGGCTGATCCCTGCTGACACATAGGGGATGGTTTTCAGTCAAGAGCAGGGTCTTCTGCAGGATTTTTCCACAAGGTTGTTGTTTGGGGTTTTTTTTCTCCTTTTCCAAAGGGAACAGAATAAAGCCAGTAAAGACTTGGAATTTTCAGGACTACTGTTTAAATGAGGCAAACACTTTGAAGCGTCCCCTCTCTCATGTCAGAGGTTCTCAGGGGCTCTGGGACTGGAATCTGGTTGCCCTTGGTCTCTCAGAGGCAGTCAGTGGGGTCTCGGGAGGTGGCCCAGGTGCAGGCAGCTCTCAGTACACTCACTGCAGCCTGGAGGAGCCACTGGCTCCAAGTAACAGAGAGCAGTAGCAAACCCACAGCCCCAGACTGCACACCGCACTGAGACATATTAAAAACGTAGAAGAGATGAACTCCAGCCTGCCAGAGGGGGTTTGCTGGTAAGGAAACAGCAGACAGGGCCTCCACTCAGGTTAGCAGTGAGCGCAAGACAGATGCCCAATTTTGAAAAGTCTCTGGGCAAAGCAACATTGAGCCCTTGTAAAACTAGGTGCTGAAGTTGGGCTCTTACCGTAACAATTAGTTGCTTACATAAGTGACCTGATTTTTCAAATGCGCTGAACATCCAACAGTTCCCATGAACTCCAATTAGGGCTGCTGGCTGCTCAGCACTTTTGGAAATCAGACCATTTCTTTGGATGCCTAAATATGGGCTTGGGGATGCTGGCTCTAGCCACTCAAACTTAAAAATTCTGGTCATGCTATTTCTGCAGCAGAGGCAACCCCAATTAAGCTGAGCAGAGTTAGAAGTCATTCTAGAAAAGGAACATGACTGCACTTGGAAAATCAGTCTGGTCTGCTGACATGAAGAAATGAAATTGAAATTCCTGTGTTATTTATTGATAATCATCTCTAAGATAAAATAAGAATGCACATGTACTTCATACTTCGCTATTTGCCATTTTGCTTGCACTTTGGGAGAAGTCACAGAACACCAGGAACTGATTTTGAAAAACTGTTAATTTAGTATACATTCCACTTGCCCATCCCAAAACACAATGTACTTTACCACAGGGAAAGACTTGGACTTCTTTTCATAACAAAGAAAAGAAAACAGCAATAAATAAAAGAACTAGGAGGCAACGGTCAGTGTTGAAACTTGTTCTCAGGTTGTTCTGCAAGACTTCCTTCAGTCTGCCCCCTCCTTCTTACCCTCCACAGGGAGAAATGCTTGGGGTGATAGGTAGCAACGGGCTTCAGAAACATTCTGATAGTAATGAAAATTTTGCATTCCCCTTCAAACTCCAGCCAATCGAATGGGAGCTCTTGTTTGCCATCAATAACACTTAAGTCATCTAACAGTCAGATTAGCCAGCAGTGAAAGTGTACAGCGCAACCTGAGCTTGAATTAGACAAACTCTGTTAGAGATATTCATACCTCTTGTACCTTTAGCAAGACCTTTCTAAATGCCTCCTGACATCCCAGTCACTCTGAAATCTCTTTCACCACTGTCTATTTAATGTGCCCCCATGCTAATCTGGAAATGGGAAAACAAGGCTGAGAGCCAACCCTAGTTGTCTGAGCAGTGACGGAAAGGTGCTCTTGCTAGGGTATTCAGCTTAAGCATTTGTATTTGGCTCCTCAAAATAGGCGTGCTTGGCAGGTTTGATGTTAAATGAATTACTAATACTGGCTTTCAGCAAATTTCCTGTAAGGCTTTTACACTGATTTATTCTCCTGGCAAGACTTTTCCTAAGTTCTGAAAACTTATTTAGATATTATCACTACCTTATGTAACACTTACAGAAAGCATGGCAAGTAGTATGGAAAGGGAGCTAATTTTCATTTGTATAGCTGATAGAATCATGTAACTATATGTTTGCCCGTGGCCTGTTTGCATGCTGATTCCTGTCCCCATAATGTTAATGTAATTATGTAAAGTCTTCACCATGAGTCACATAGGAAACTTCAAAGACAATGAAGTTCATTCATTTGTACACTATGTATTTCCCAAATTTAAACAGGAAAGGTATCATCACAGTATCCCCCAAGGGGGCAGCCCAAGTGATAACAGTTGCCTTCCCTTTCCCTTGTAAGTACTGCTCAGAGTATTAAGTAACTTTCTCATGGACATTCCAGAGAGGGTAATGTGTAATCTATGCCTTCACATAAAACAAAGAAATCCCTGCTCATCTCCTATAATGGCTCTCCACTGAATAAATTCATTCTTAACATATTTACTTTGAGGTGACAGGGGCATTTCATAGCCTGTGATAGCAGTTTCATAAAAGTATCCATTTCCTCAGGAGAGCTTTTGCTGCAGTACTGGAGGTAATGCTGCTTGTAACACCATTTCTCTTCCTCTTCTGTTTTCGCTTCCCCCTAAATGCCTAAACACTGATTCCTCATCTTCTGGAAGGTGTTTCTTCTAAATAAACAGAAGAAGGAATATTAGTCTGGGGCTGGCTGGCATAAGGGTGTGTCCTTTGAGAAAAATCCCAGCATCCATTTTTTAGATCCACTGGTTGAAGGGAACCTGGACATACTGCAGAAACCTACCCATATGGGCTGTCCAGGAGCTCCATTGCTAGAGCTTCAAATGAATCTCCGGCTGCAGTCTCTGAAAAAAAAAAGAAGGAGTTTTGTTATAGTGCTGAGTGAATCTTACTATTCAGAACAGGAGGATTTATGTGGTTTATTTGTTAGTCATAAGAAGAATAGAGAATGCCAGATTTCACAAAATGTCAAAAAATTTGGTTGCAGATCCAGAAGTTTCCATCAGTGCTACACAAATACCTGTAAGTCATTGGTGATGTGATATTCTCAGATAGGTGTCTGACTTTAGAGACTGAGCCACTGATTCCCGAATTTAAAAGACACCTTCACTGCCTGGACTACCCTTACCTCTTTCTCATCTCTAGGCCTCAACCCTGAATTCCACTGCAATTTTGTAGGTTCAAAGCAGGCCACAGCTGGTGAAAATTTTCAGCAAGCAGGTAATAGACAGTCATTGTAGCTAGGTAAGCACCATGCTTATGTACAAGAAAGATCTTAACTTGATTTGGGACCTGGAAAACATATCAATTAAAAAAATACTGTCTCTCCAACTCCTGCATAGATCAATGTACTTAACTTCAATAAGCATACTAATGAAATGTAATTCCAGTTACTACTCAGAAATAACAAGGTCAACCAAAGTCATCCCAATAAAATCTTTCTGTCAAACATTTGCTATGTATTTTCTGTACAGATTATATATCTGCTATATTAAAGCCCACCTTAATACTGTTCTTCTAAAAGACAACAAATGTTAAGCATTCAGGATTTAGGAAATCCCAGCAATTAAAGCTCCTTAATGTGCAACCTTAATTCATCCTCTGTGGTACATATGTATTGCCATCATGTATGGTGAGACAGCCACATAGCGGTTTCTTCTTACAAGACCTCTGCCTCTTTCAATTACTTAGGAAGGACAGTGCCCTGTAGGTTTTTAATATTTAATTCTTTCCTCATTCAGTACACTGTTGCCTAATGCGCTATTTATTTAACACTATTCAAGCCTACTCTGAAAAAAACCACATAAAATTTCCTCAAGGGCTTTTCTGTGGTGCTTACCACAACAGTGCTGCAATGATATACAAATGTTAATGAATCATTTCACAGGTTAAGAAGTGAGGCAGAGACACTAAAAGTTGGTAAGCAATTTCAAATGTCTGCAACCTTTCTTATGATTATTTAGCACTGTATTTTCAAAGCTCATCTTCCACTAACTGCAGCTACATCTGTGAGCATTCAGCATTTCTGCAGCATCCTCTTACAGCCTCAAGTCAGAAGACCAAGAAATATGGGGCCAAAAATAATGGCCAGGCCTGGGAAGTCACTTAGATGTTGCCTAGTTAGGGCTTCCTTCTAGAACATGCCAGGTTTACAAAACTGGTCTGAAGCAGCCCTAAATTGAATTTCTAATCATAAAGATTCCAGTCTGGACTTTAGAAAAGTTATGTCAAAACTGGAATGTGTACATTAGTGTCTTGGTTTTGATAGACTGGAGTTTTGTGACAAACACATTGTGTAGAAAAATTCCCAAACAGTTCCCTTTGCAGTGAAGACACACCAAGAAACTGGTTGTTCCAGCAACATTCATTTTTTTGGTATTTCTTAGCTTTTTGAGTGCTTTAGAGTGCATCCATAATAATAATATAAATCATTTACCATTGTGTGTGGGCAATGTGGTTCCATATCAGTGAATGCAGACGTGTTCATATTGACAACTGCACATAGACACAGATGTGCTGGGACATGGTACTGCACTGACTGCTAGCATTCTTACTTTCATTTGTGTACTGTGATTAAGCAAGATGGAAACAGTATATAAGCAAGAAGATAATCTGCTACTTCTGACATTTTTTTAAGCAATGGCAGACATGTCACTTAGGAATATGATTTAGTGGTGGACTTGGCAGTGCTGGGTTAACAGTTGCACTCAATGATCCGAAAGGTCTTTCCCAACTTAAATAATTCTAGGTTTCTGTGACGGTGCCTCAAGCTTTAGCTTACACTGTAGAATCAGGTTGTTAGCAATTTTCGCAGCTATGAAAAATGATACACAGACAATAAATAGATTTTCAAAATATTGCTGTATTCATTTCTGTTGTATTATTTACTTCTCTAGACAGATTTCTAATTCATTCAGGAAGGATATTACAGGGGAGGGTTAGGAGATGGCGGGGGGGACTTTGCAATTGGAATAGGCTATACTTTTACCCTAGATGTTATACAGAAAGAATTTTAATAAAACCACCAATTGTATTACATCAGTGCATCCTCTTAAATCCCATGGAGATTTTCCTAAACAGAGCTAAGCCATTTGCTTCAAACATCTTATCTATTTCTGTCACTACACAAATCCCCTAAATATTTCAGTCACTGCAAGGCCAACTGAAATGGTAAATTACCTCGTATACTAAAGGGAAAAGTGTTGAATAGCACTAGGTTTGGATCCTGCTGAAAATGAGGCTGCTGGGATTGAAGGCAACTGCAGGAAAATCAGAATTATAAGCAGTATCATCCCTATCCAACAATTACACTAGTGCCTATTGGTAACATTCCTTTATACTTCTCCTTGCTTTTATTTTGTCTGATGAGACATTCTGCTATTTTTCTAAGCGCATGTTGAAAGGGAACTGACAAAGGATGGCCTCACCTATTATTCTTTGCAATGGAACTGTTTTCAGACAGGTCATCAGAGGCTACTGCAGCTTTTGGAAAAGCTGACGATAATACAATGAAAGCATTTCTGAAACCTAAGGCTGCCTCTGCTGTACTTTTCCTTCTCCATTTTACAGTGTCAAATGCTTTTCTTAGTGCCCCTTAGCTAATTTTGGAAGCAGGGACTTTTATTAGATGGCTGGTTTTAACCTGGGAATAAAACTAGCAGCACCAGGGCACAAACCCAAGTGACTCAGAAAAGGTTCAAATTCACTTACAAACTTATTCATAAAATTCTACAATGAAGGACAAATCCAAAGAACAATTAGCTTCTGCCACTACATGAATTATCTTTCTAACAAAACCACCAGAGCGTTAACTGTGATCCCAGGAACTGACAATTCATAATGATGACATCAGCCTACAAAGGGAAAGCAGAAAGAAATGCATGGAAAGTATTATTATCCTCCCCTATTCTCTAGGATTATTATTTGTGGTTTGCGGTACCATCGCACTTGGGACACAGCATTTCAGTTGCAAGCTTTGCCACTGGATTTTTTTTAAGATATCCTTATCAGGAAAAGACATAAGGATTCTATTTTCAGCAAAGATCCTGAGTTTTGTGGCTTATCCACACCCTTTATAGATGATTCTGAAGTTTAAAGGCAAGTCAGAAAGCAAATGACATCTTTACTAATGGAGAGCAGACTCCAGAATACATGCCTGTAATTCTTATGTACTATTAAAGCACCTATAGTTGCATATTATCAAATACAGAAGGGGCAACTGAGCCACAGAGTTCTTCAAAATGTGACCTTATTTACACTAGTAAACAACTTGCTGGCAACTCTAGTGTGAAATGGGCTCTGCTCTCAAATCATGGAGGAGACCTGCACGAAAAGGCTGGGCATACACCTTGCTGTATGCCAGCAGATACTCTTCATTAGTGCAACCCCATCCCAAGGCCATGGAGGAGGTCCAAATGTTTTGGACTCTTCCTCAATACCATACTAGTTCTGGCATGGACATCTTTTGTCCCTGACCACCTTTTGAGACAACACCAAGTCACAGTGGCACATTAGAGAGATAGCATCTGTGTGGAGATGAGTCTCCACAGCAACACACTGTTTTGCATTAGAGAATTCCTGCTCTCCTTCTCATTTCTGTAGCCTGCTCCTTGCCCCACCAGTGCTGGCCTCAGCATTGTCCTGCTCCCCTATAAGTTAGGAAATTTAGTGTCTTCATGTTAGATGCCAGTAGAATCTCCTCCTGACCCAAACAGCTCCTCACCTGACTTGCTGCAATGCCCCTTCAGGAGACAAATGCATGCCTCAGGGCTGTCCTGCTTGGTCTTGTAACAAAACTGCTCACTTTTTGCCCAGGACTGGCCTTAAGATCTTGGAGTATTGCCATCCTGCTGTCAAACTCCCCCCCCTACCACCCCATCTTTGTTTTCACTGATGTCTGGTACTTTAAAGCATTAAGTCTGCCTGGGTATGTATCGGATGTCAAGTGGGATGACAGTGTAGTGATGCTGTCACAGAGGAAAATTAACAGCATATTTCTATTTTGGCAGAAACCAGTTGTTCATGTGGGACTGGAATCTCATTGAGTTGTGGCTGGTGCCATTTGTACCTTAAGAGTAAGCAGCATGGACAAGATGTCTGGTTGAACACATGTCTGCTTAGCATCTAGATTTTAAAATACAGCTATGGGTGCACTAGAAGAAATACATGTTTTCCTGTGAACTAGCTGTGGTGTGTGGATTCAGAAAATTCCCTGCTGGGCTTTTTAAAATAGACTGTCATATTTACATGCCTCCAAGAAGAAACTTCAAAAAATTAAAAATAGTTCTCTCTTGTACAATGATGACACTATGATACCAGCTTTCTTTTCCTGTTCTGACTTGAAACTCATGCTCAGAAGGAAGGGGAAGGGAATCTTCACCTCTCTTTTTTTGAACTTTCTTGAAGGCTGACACCAAAATGTAGTTATATGGGTTGGGCACATTTTTGACTTGGAAGAGGTCAGAGGGGTGAAATCCCAATTTCCTCTGACTTCACTGTGGAAACAGGCCACAGCATATTTCTGCTGAATGTTTATACTTTTCTTGGGAAATGTCTCTCTTTTTCTTCTTTAAACAATTTATGACATTTTCTGGAAATCAACGGCAACAGCAGTACATTCAGACCAACTTGAAAAGCCAGAAGTTCATACAGATGTTGGGACAAAAAGCTTTCCAGTTCATCATTTTGAAACAAAGTCGAAGAGAGAGGTCTAATGCCACACTTGGTTTTGCTTGGTTTGTAATTACTTGAAATGCAGTGGCAGCCTCTCCTGAAGTTAAACCTGAGTAGAAAACGAGGATGAGGAAAGACTAATTTCCATATGATCTCTGTGCACCTGCGTGCACGCACACACACACTGTGTTTACAGATGTGTGGCTCCAACTGCAGTGTCCCAGGCAGAGCACCCAAGGACTGTCCCTGATCTGTGCAGGTCAAGAGAAGTGAAGAAGCAAGTTTGATGCTGCAATGAGCACACACTCTCCCAGCAGGTGAGGGTTGCCCAGTGACCTTCATTCTCCTTCTGACATGGCTGGCATCTTCAGCCTTCCTGCCATGAGGCTCTTTCTCAATGCTGTAGTTCAGCCACAAGCCTGGAAAGCAATGCTAGAACTACTAGAAAAGGCAAAAGTGTTGTTGCAGTTACTGCCTAAAGCCAATTCAATCCACTAGAGAAAACACTGGTGTTTGTTTGAAAGAAAAAGCACATAAAAAGTACCTGTATGTAAAGAGATAACTGAAGTCAGCAAAAAAAGAAAGATTAGCTGACCTGTGAAGTATTTACTGGATTCTCCCAGCTACAGTATACTGTTTCCTTGAATTTAATACCTTAATTGCATCCACAGTTCTTTGGACACAGAAGGTTAATGCAAGAATGCTATATGCCCTGGTGTGCAGGCTGTTGTCAGCTTCCATCTCTTCATCTAACCTTCCAAGTACAAATCAGTTCTTAGATATGGGAGAAATGAAGAAAGATGTGATTAATACTTGAAGCTGTTCTCTAGTTTCTGTTCTCTTGGCAGAGGCTATAGCAGCAATGATCAGATCAGCGCCAGCCTTCCTAAACTGCACTTTGCACAATCGAAACTCTCAAAGATTTGGTGCACTCTGCAAAAATCCTGGAAGACTGTATTTGAAGCATTGATTTCTGATGTTGCCTTTGGCCTTTGTTTTAAAACTTAAGCATTTGTGTTTATTTTCAATACGATCATGAGGAGTTAATGGAACTGTTCTCTCAGTATAGGATGTGCAAACACTGGAACCAAAACTCATCCTGAATAGTTTTCATGTAGTGCCACCTTCTAGTCAAAGATTTCAAACCACGTTGCTAAGCACAAATGAAACAGCCAAGACTCACAACAGTTCTTGGCTCTTAATAGGATTCACTCTTACCTTTTCTGATCCTTCCTTTCCTCATGAAGATGAGACAATGTAGTTATAAGCAATTTGACCAGTTTTTGCAGCCTGGAACAGTGGAATGTTGCTTATGAAGAAACATCACCAAAAATGGCGATAGAGTCCTATGCTCCAGATACCATAGCTCACACTCACTTATTCATGAATTAATTAATTTTAACTTATTGCTGATAGTTACCACTTGCACACAGGTTGTAAACTAGACTTATAAATCTAGATATGGCTCCATCTCAGTTTATCCATGCTTGGTTTCTCTCTACTTCTGAATAAAGCCTGTGATGTTATTTTTAGACACCAAGCAATGTGTTTCAAGTATTCCATCACAGCCATCATTTAAAATGGCTCTTTACTATTTGATGTGACTAATTAATCTAAAAAAAAAGAGAGCTAAACTGATCAGCAACATCAAAAAGTACTGGAAGAAAGCCTCTCATTCTATTCACATGGCGACATTTCTTTAAAAAAATAATAAAGCAGATTTAACAGATTAGAAAGAAGCAATTGCAGTTAAGAACTTTAAAATGAAACTATGAAAGTGCAGCGCAAGAAACATCTGGGCTAAGGTTGAGGCCATCAGATTAAACTTACACATTGCACAAGGATTGTATTATCTCCACTAGTAGAAATACCTCTCTGCATCACTCCTGATGGGAGAATCCCTTCCAAGTTACATGTAGCAGCTTAGACAGGAGACAGAAATTCTGCATCAGGAAATTAGCCAGTTAATTAAGTATTTGTCAACAGGAAAAAAGGCTACAGGCACAGATGGATTCCCAACTGAGATTTTTAAGCTTTTGGAATTAATATCGTCTTCTAAGCTGTTTAGAATCTTTAATGATGTTTTTGAAGTCAAGGGCAGTTAAAACTGAATGAATCTGATGGAAATACTGTCACCTTTAATGAAGATAAACCAGTGAGCCTGTTGCCATTTGCCAAGTTATTTCAGTATAAAAAATACCTACAAATAATTTGGCTAACAGATTGGAAAACTGCATAAAGCACTTGATTGGCAGAGATCAGGTTAGTTTAAGTTCTGGCAGGTGGATAACATCTGGCAGCTTATGGATTGAGTCGTTAAAGAAATGAAAGTGACACAATTAAATGCTGTAAAAGTTTTTGTTACAGTCTATGGGGATAATTATTATAAGCATGACAGATAATGGAGAAAGAACAGATCTGAACAGCTGGACAGCAGTAAGATGAGGCAAACCATTTTGCCTGAAGGAAGAATTGTACACTTTGGAAGGAATGTGTAAGCAAAAGTGACCTCTCCCTTCCACCTCTGATTTTCAATCTATTAGAAAAGGACAAGTACAGCAGATCCAGAGAGTGATAAATAAGGAAACAGCAATAATTAGCTAAGCCAGATGAATGGATAACTGCACCAATGCAGGCATAACAGGTGTGTTAAATTAAAGCTTTGAAAAATCTACCGACAAATATCTACTGATAGCTGACTGATAGCTGGTTAACACCGAAGAACAAGCAAGCTGCCTTTTTTAGAGTACTGGCAAAGGACACAAGTATGTCCCTAACCCTAACACCTGACATGGCCAAACTGCTCCAAATTGTTTTAGGCTGATGTTATCCAAGATACAAAACAGCACTGGTGACTAACTTACCGACTATCTGGCAAGTACATCTTGGCTGGATGCAGCCAGTGTTGTCTCCATGACCACATCTTTTGCCTGTTCATATTCCCAATTATTTTTAAGGGCAGAAATAAATGCAGAATTGGTGAAAGAAAATGCCAAACACTTGCTAAGATACCAAGGAGTTTTTTACTACCTTGCTTTAAGAAACTAGAGAATTAAACCTATGGGATTTTCAAGATGTCCCCAGATTCTCTTAGGAGAGAGGTGGGCTGAGATACCAACTGAACTCATACCAGGCTAAATACAAATAGTGCAGCTCTGCTATTCTGGTACAGAAAGTCCTTAAATATTTCATACAGGACAAACAGGATTAACTGGCATTTTCAGAGGAGCCAAATGAACTAAAGTGTCCAGATCCCATTATATTTTCTGCCTAACTCCAATAAGCTCTAAAAATTCCATCACTTTGTACAGAGAGATAAAAATTACTCTGTTTTCCCAATTTCATTTCAAATTACATTCCATTTCAGTTGAAATTCTCCTCAAAGTTAAGAACTTTGCTGAAAGTCATTCGTTAAGAATTTAATTTTCACCAAGATTTAAAGTTAAAACACAATAATTATATTAGTTACACTTTAGTCCTTTCCTAAAGTGCTAGTACTACAAAAGTATTAGGACGATATGATGAGGTATCCAGAAATTTTTATCAAAGATAAGGGACAAAAAACCTTAAAATATTTTACCTCTTTTTTTTAGGGTTATGGTTGAAGGGATTGTTTTTGTGTTGTTCTTCATATTAAAAACAAAACAAAAAACTTCCAAACAAACAAAAGACCCACATAAACACAACCAAACAACATTTTGAGGACCAAGATTAATGAGACAAATATGGAATCCAAATTCTAATACAAATTCTTCCTTTTTACTTCGGCCACAGGGTCCAACCTCTTCAACAACTCCCAGTTCCCAAACAATACTAAGCCTTCTTTTTTTTCATAGATGGGAAAAAGCAGGAAAGCAGGACTCCAAACACAAGAGAATTAACTAAAGGATGGTACGTCACTGGATTTTGAGACATCACAAAAGCATTTATATAAAATTAATTTGAAAATGTTGTTATTTCAAACCTCAGAGAAAGGGTAGAGTTTGCAGACCACATGCAGTGGCAAAGAGGTGATAATTAATTCTGTGAAAGGACCACAGACATAATTTCAAAACACAGCAGTGAACCTAATAAGCCTGATACAGGAGATGAAAGTTAATTATAGGAGTAAGTAGGGGAAAGACTTCTGATAAGAAAAATCCCCTTGTGTTTTGGACCCCTAAAGTGAAGGAGGGTGGCTTTCTCTACAAGATTTTTTTCCTAGCAGTAAAAGAAAATAATTAAAAGTTATTAATTCAGAAGCACCAAAAAAATTTATTCTTTCAAGATAATTCACAAAGACATGCATCACTGGCTATCAGAGAGGGTGTGGGCTGAAAGGTAGGAACTTTTATGCAGATATGGTAGATTCAACCAGGACATATGGACTTTATTTGGATGATAAAATGATGCAATATTGGATAAAAGGTAAAATTATCACTTCCTGCATTTAGTGCTATAATAAGACTCATGAGTATATGCCATAAAAAGAAATGCCTTTAGCAACAAAATATGAGTAATAAGCCAAATTTTATTAATTCTGGACAGTTAGCATGCATGTTGAAAACCTAGATACATCGATGGCAACTTCAAAGCTCTCTTTCAGAGATGAAAAAATATTAGAGGAATGCAGACTTACTCAAGTATTTTGATGAGATGGTAGCAAGTGGGGTTTTGTTGTGGGCATATGGAATTAGTTTGCATTAACAGAAGAAATACGTGCAGTACACTGAGAATTGATTTATCCTGCAGTGCACATAAACACATGGGATATCATGATGACATCCACAGTACCCAAAACCTAAACTGAGATGCAGATTGAGCTGACTCAGAGGAGAGCAAAGACGGTAAACCAGGGCTATGCTAGAATGTCCTAAACTCGATTTAAAATGGGGTGCCAAGAAGATACCAAACACAGAAGCAAAATCTTAGAATTTGGTACATGCTACCAAAAAAAATATTAGTGGCACAAGCAGTAATACTTCATTATTTTGCTTCTATCTTTCTATCTTATGATTTCTTTAATGAAATTTGAAAGGTCCAGGGAAAGAATGAAAGAGGTTAAATATGGAACAGACACCTGTTTTAAAAATATCTATTGGTCTTGTAAGATAGTTACTGTTTTTCCTCTGTGGTGCACACCTTTGTCTTCCAAATAAGATTACTGGTGTTTGTTTCACTTTTGAGAGCCAATTTGGAGTGCACTCAAAGGACTTCAATGCATTCACCAGGCATGTCTACAGCTTGTACTTTCTCCGCTGAAATATTTTGAAGTGCACATACCCTTGTCCTTATTCAATGTTTTCACCCTCCTCAGCTCACAAAATATTTTAAAATGTTGTAGAAGACAATATGAAAAGCAGAAGCTGAACTGAAGGAATTTTTCTGAAAAAGTCACTGTTATCCATACAGCCTAGTATGTTACCACAAAGTACAAGCTTCCATTTGTACAGATCACACTTGAGAGTGATATAAAAGATACTTTTTATAGATTTTTTAAAAATTTTGTTTTGTTTCTATGCTCCACTAGGAAGAGTGGATTGGAAAGACAGGAGCATACAGGCAGCAAGCATTTCGGCCATGCAGGTTCACTGCCAGTACACTAGGAATGCTCACAACCAGTCATAAACTTTACAAACCAAACTGCACAAATTCCTCTTTGCAACTTTTTAATAAGCACTGCAGCCCTTGGAGCACAAGAGGAGGCTCTGGAATTATTATTAAGCATCCTCATTATCCTAATCAACCCCTCTTAAACTTTCCCTTTACCATGCTAACACTGCTCACCTTGTAGCCATAAATACCGTGTATCATACTGTTCAGTGCTACCTTGCACCTCCCTGATCCCTAGTCCCAGTCCTCTGTACACACCTTCAGGCCCTGGCTGCTTTTGGTATTTCTCGTTTGGTTTCATCGGGTGATTCCCCATGGTTAGGACGACTCCTTCACCTTGTGGCTGACTCCACAGACTGAGACTACTCGGCCCATTTTATTTTGTCTGGCTTGCTACTAGGGTGTCTAAGAAGCTCCAGTTAATGAAGACACACTTGATAACAGTCTTGCCTTATCAAGAAAGCTAGCACACAAAGTTATTTTTCTTCAGCTGTCAAACACTGCTTACAGATTAGTAACTAATTCAAACAAGCCAGTCCATTCCTCTGCCTCTCCTTTCTGTAGTGGATTCCATCCTGTTGGGCACTGCTTTCTGGTTTTCCATAAGACATCCAGCAGAAACACATGAAACAAAGTTTTCGTATTTCAAGGTTAAATTGTTCCTCCTGTCTCTTAAAGCACTGCCTGACAAGTAAGTCTCTAAATAGCAAAAGTAAAGCTTATATTCTTTAACTTCTTTTTTTTCTTTTCAGTCTCTTGCACATAAACACATAGCATCTGGGATGTGAACAAGCTTGAGATATTTGTCAAGTGCCTTCACTCTCCAGGCTGTAAAGGAATTCAGGGGGGTAACAGACAGTAGCTAACCTTGAAGAGAAATTCTTCTAAGCCTCTGTGCTATTCATCACCTTTCATATTTGCTTGTAATACCCCAGAATCTGTCACAAGTTGTCATAGCTACCAAGGGGGTAGATTTTCAAAGTTAAGTGCATGCCAACATCCATCTAACAGAAAGACATACTACATTTTAAATCTGTAGATCTTTTCACCAGGAGTTAATTATGCAGCCAATTTGAGCATCACAAGGCACACAGACATTAAAAATACAATGATTTAAAGAAAATAAGTTATGACAAGGCAATTTTAAAAATGAACTTACAATCACCGATCCAACCCAAAGCAAACAAAAACAATCATTTCACAAAACTGAAGCATGCACCACAAGAATGTTCTGCTGGCTGGTGTTTTCAAAAGAGTTCTGTTGTTCAAAGTAGCTGACATTGCCAAAAGATACAATAATTTTATTGCATTTTCTTAGTGAACAGTAAACTTCTCTGTGTACTACAAAATGGAGGAAAAACTGCAGGGTTTTGAAAGGAAGAAAAATCTGCATACTAGAACATCTCTGCTGCAGGTCTCAGCCATGAAAAAGTTCAAAGGAAGTACAAAATACAGAAATAAATTACCCAAATGTTACTAAAGGATCAACACCCAGTTGTTTGTTTCTACGATTAATTACCTATAGACAGCTATAAGAGCAGAAGTTTATAGGTCTGTGCTTAAGGTGATTGCAAAAGGCATGTAAATTTAGACAGCTAGTCAGAGGAAAAAAAGGAAGATGTGATTAATCAACAGGATTAGATAGAAAATTTCTTTGCATATAAATGTAAGGAGCAACTGTGCTTTAATTGTAGCATTGAGAGAATATGTCTTTCAAATGTTAAATTATTCATCGTGTTACATACTTGAATGATCTTTTCTTAAATGTTCATGTAGGAGGTAAAAATTCTATAGACAATACTTAAGGCAAGATACTGTAGGAAAATTTATATGAGAATTTTAGAAGTCTCTTATCTGCCTAGACTGATAAATAGTAAATATGAAAAGATTTAAAAAAATAAAAAGAATGAAAAAGAACTTTGAGAGACATCATTTGAGAAGCCTGTTTCTTAGAACAACAAATAGTGAGTCATCACAATAGAGAAAGAATTAGTCATTCTTTGCAATGCTACAGTACATCCTCTCCATGAGTTATGCAGAAGATATGCAGAATATGGACTAGACTCTAAATCAGGACATAAATGGCTGATTTTTAACAAAGGTTCATAAAACAATCAACCAAAGAATGAAATCCTGTGCTTTATACTGTTCTGTAGCTGCAGCATCAAGCCAGCAATGGAATACAAACTGGATTCAGGCAGGCAGCTTGGAGATGCAGTTAACAGCAGAACCTAATCCTGACATGTCACACAGGTAAAGCTACCCCGGGTTATACCAAGAGATCTTGTCAGAATGAGGATGACATGAACAGAATCAGGCATGCCTTGCAGAAACCAGTCTACTAGCAGATAGATGTCATCTATCAGGTTTACACCAGTAATTTGGCTTCCTGACACCATTTTTGTAAGCAAATAGGGCAAAATTGAGCCAAACCACTTTTTTTTTTTTTTTTNTTTTTTTTTTTTTTAATGTGAGTAGTAGTCTAGATTAAAATTTGTAAACCAGAATATTTTATTCCACCCTAAAACATCCCACATAAAGTTAGAACAAGTGCCACCAAATAATCATGGAGGTTATTAGTTATTGTTGACTCCTCACTGAGAGGTACAGAAGCAGCCATTTTTCATCCAGATAACCTCTTCACACCAGTTTGCAGCCTACAGAACACAGAAATACCAGTTTGAGCTGGCATTTGGGATGACATAAAGAGGATACCAAGCCTGCTAAAAGGTGAGGACTATCACCCACTCCTGCTCTTTCATGTAGGACCAAATGATGCTGCGACAAAGAGATTCCAAAATATCAAAAAGTTCTTCATGGGTCTAAGAGAGATACTGAAAGAATTTGGAGCACAGATAGTATTATCTTCTGTCTTCCCAAGTGGGGGACTGGGACCCAGGCAGAGTTAGACAAGTGGATAGGGTGAATGATAAGACCAGTGCCTGTTCAGGGCTTTGGGTTCTTTGATTTGGGACACACCTCTGAGAGACAGGGATGTTAGCAGATGGGACACACCTGACCAAGTAGGGCATGAGTGTTCTAGGGAGCAAGCTGGCAGGACTTATTAATAGGGCTTTAAACTAGATTTAGCAGGGAAAGAGGGCACTCTACTGGGCATCAGTAAGGAACCAGAAAACAACAGCATGTTAGAGAACAGCAGGGAAACACCTGCAGATCATCCCAAAGGAATTAGAGAGGGATCCTCCCAAAAGGTGAAGAGGTTGCCATCCCAGATGAAGAGCCTCTTCACCAATGTATGCAGCATGGGTCACAAGCAGGAGGAATTGGAAAACATGGTACATACAAAATCATGACCTAATTACTATCACCGAAACATGGTGGAAAGCGTTGCAGGACTGGAGCATGGCAGTTGAGGGCTACAAACTTTTCAGGAGAGATAGGCTAGGAAGGAGATGCAGGGTCATTGTGCACTAAGTTTAGGAAGGGATAGATTGTGAAGAGCCGCCTCTAAAAACCAGACAGGAACAGGCTGAGAGCCTGTGGGTGAAAATCAAGGACAAGACCAAAACTGGACACCTCGTGGTGGGGGTCTACTACAGGCTGCCTGACAAGACGGAGCCTGCTGAAGAGACCTCTTGCTTTGGATACAAGTGTCACTGCACTCCCAAGCTTTCATCCCAATGGGGGATTTCAATAGCCTGGACATCAGCTGAGAAAACAATACAGCTGGCTGCAAGTGATCCAGGAGACTCTTGGAGGAAAACTTCTTGGTCCAGGTATTAGAGAAACCAACCGGAGGTGAGGTGATACTGGGCCTGGTGCTTGCCAGTGCAGATGAGCTTATTAAAGGAGCTGAGATTGAAGGCAAGCTAGGTTGTAGTGACTGAGCCCTGGCTGAGTTTGGGATGTCAAAGAGCGGGAGCCTGGAGAGGAACAAAGTCAGAACCCTGAACTTAGAAGAGTGAAATTCCAGCTATTTAATGAGTTGGTGAATGACATCCCCTGGGAAATTGTGTTCACTGGCAGTCACCCTTCCCAGTTGTCTCAAGTCCTTGATCCTTTGTGTGGGTATGGGGGAGCAAAGTCCCTCCCACTGTACATGAAGAGCAGGTTTGGGATCACTTGATGAAGCTGAATAGCCACAAGTCTGTGGGACCTAATGAGATACATTCCAGAATCCTGAGGAAACTGGCTGATGTTGTTGCCAAGACAATCTCATCATATTTGAAAAGTGAAGGCAGTCATGTGAAGTCACCAGTCACTGGGAAAAAGGAAACATCAGTCCCATTTTTAAAAAGAGGAGAAGGGAAGAGCTGTGGAACTACAGACCAGTGAGCCTCACCTCTGTGTCTGGGAAGATCATGGATCAGATACTCCTGGAAGATACACTATGGCACACAAAGGACAAGGAGGTGACCTGAGGCAGCCAGCATGGCTTTACTAAGGGCAAATTGTGCCTGACCAATCTGGTGACCTTCTATGATGGAGTGATGGCAACAGTTGATATGGAAAGGCCAACAAAGGTCTTCTATCTAGAATTCTGTAATGCCTTCAATACTGTCATGTTTTTTCCTCACCAGAAGCCACATCTTTCTTCTCAGAAGCCAGAGTCCCTTCCACCCATCTTCAGCAATGACCTGATGTGGTATCAAATAACATCTGGGTTCTGGCCATGCCCTCCCAGCCATGCCCCCTCTCAGCTACTGCAAAAAAATGAACCCTGTCCTTGGCTGAAAGCAGGACTATAGGGAATATGTTATACCCACTCACTATTGTGCTCTCTGGCCCATGTGTCTGTGGGGCTGTTTTTGAAATGAGTCCCGCTGTCTGACTCATTTCTCTGTGGGGTGCCATGTTGCCACAGAAGTTGCATTTCAAGGCCCAGGGTGGTGTTCCGGGCAGGGGTGTGAGGCACGGGGTTCGTCTCCAGCCATCCAGTGGTTGTTTCCACCACTGCAAGCACGTAGCACCTGCCCTGGCGGGCTTGCAGCAGTGTGATGTAACCGATCTGCCAGGCCGTCCCGTGTTTGTGTTTCGACCTTCATCCACCCTACCGGAGAGGCCTCACCCTCCTGGCCTGCTTGATCGCAGCACGTGTTCCACAGTTATGGATAACTGGGAGTCCATGGTTAAGTACACCCCTTGATCACATGCCCGCATGTGTGCTGCATCTCTTCTCTGATGACCTGAGGTGTCTTGAGCCCACTGAACCAGAAATAATTCACTCTTACGTTGCCAGTCCAGATTAACCCGAGACACTTTAATCTTGGTGGCTTGACCACCTCTCCGTTGTTGCGATGTTCTTCAGTAGCCTGACTCTTGGGCACACGTGCATCTCATGATGTACTTCTACTGCCAGCTTCTCTACCAGGGCAGCAATTTCTTGCCGCAGTTCATCAGCCCAGATGGGTCTTGCTCTGCACTGTCGATTGGCCTTTCTCTGCCAGCCCAACCACCCCAACACAGAATTTGCCACCACCCACGAGTCAGTGTAGAGGTAGATTGCTGGCCATTTTTCTTGTTCAGTGATACCTAAAGTCAGCCAGATGGCTTTCAGCTCTGCAACCTGACTTGATTCACCTTGTCCTTCAGTAGCTTCTGTGACTTGTCACACAGGGCTCCGTACAGCTGCTTTCCATTTTTGATTTGTCCCTGTGACACAAAAGGAACTGTCAGTAAAGAGAGGTATTGCTTTTCATTTTCAGGCCAGTATAGTGGGGCCTCCTTAGCATGTGTCACCTTCTCTTCTGATGATAGTCCAAAATTTTCACCTTCAGGCCAGTTAGTGACAACTTCCAAGCCCCCTGGGCAATTGGGGTTTCCTATTTGAGCTTGCTGTGTAATCAGCACAACCCACTTACTCCAGGTAGCCTCAGTAGCATGAACGTCTGGAAAGGACTTTACTTTTGAATATCCAGCCCGGTGCTGGCAGATGGGGCACCAGGAGGAGCTGTGCTTCAGTCACAATCATTTCTGAGGCAGCTTGAATCCCTTAAGCTGCCAATATCTGTTTTTCAGTTGGCATGTAACATGCCTTGGCTCCTTTGTACCCCTGACTCCAGAACCCCTGGGGTCATCCTTGAGTATTTCCTGAGTCTTCCTCCCTGGGTACATTTTCCCAGGGATTCCAAGAAGGACCATTATTCCTGGCTGCAGTGTACAGTGCATTTTTAATATCTTGTCCTGTCCTGACTGGTCCAAGGGCAGGTGCATGAATAATCTCCTTTTCAATTTGCTCAAAAGTTTTTTGTTGTTCAGGAACAGACTTAAAATCGTTCTTCTTCCATGTCACGTGATAAAGCTTACAATGTGGAATTTGCATCCTCCAAAAAACTACAGCTTCTAGGAAAGCTTGTGTTTCCTTCTTGCTGGTTGGTGTGGACATAGCTGCTATTTTGTTGACCACATCCACTGGAATCTGAAAATGTCCATCTTGCCATTCTACTCCTAAAAACTGAACTTCCTGGGCAGGTCCTTTGGCCTTACTTTGCCTTATGGCAAAACTGGCCTTCAGGAAGATTTTCCCTTTCACAAAAACTTCCTCTTCTGTGTTCTCCCACATGATGATGCCAACAATGTATTTCAAGTGTTCTGGAGCTCACCCTTTTCCAGTGCAGTCTGCATGAGCCCATGGCAAATGGTGGGGCTGTGTTTCTACCCCTGGGGCAGTCAGTTCCAGGTGTACTGGATACCCCTCTAGGTGAAGGCAAACTGAATCCTGCACTCTGCTGCTAAAGGAAGAGAAAAACACATCAACAATGTCGATGGTAGCACCACTTCGCTGCTTTGGACTCCAGCTCGTACTGAAGTGCCAGCATGCTGGGCACAGTGGCAGTCAGTGGTGGTGTGACTTCATTCAGGCCATGACAGTCTGTTGGTCCCCACTTTCTACTGGGCTTACACACTGGCCATATAGGACTGTTAAAGGGTGAATGAGTCTTGCTGACCACTCCCTGGCTCTCCAGTTCATGAATCATCTCATGGATAGGGGCCACAGAGTCCCAGGTGGCACAGTATTGATGGTGCAGTGATGCGGTAGTGATCGGTACCTGTTGTTCTTTGACCCTCAGCAGTCCCAAAACAGAAGGCTCCTCTGAGACACCAGGCAAGGTGTTCAGCTGTCTACTTTTCTCTGTCTCAACAGCAGCTATAACAAANCTCTGTCTCCACAGCAGCTATCCCAAAAGTCCTAACAATGCCTTTTTGAGTCCTTGAAATCCCCTCTTTTGAGGTAATCTATGCTATGGATGCACGGGGCCTCCGAGCCAGTCACAATGGGGTGTTTTTGCCATTCATTCCCAATCACGCTCTCTCCAGCATCCAGTACAGTCAGCTGTTGGGATCCCCTTGGCACCCCAAAAAGAGATGGCTTCTGTCCCCACGTATCTTGATGACATCAGGGTACATCATGTGCCCATGTGAACTAAAGCCTTA
>VXAZ01001853.1:2115-18603 GCA_013399875.1 Gymnorhina tibicen | reverse complement strand
CACCGGAGAAGGGGGGCAGTGGGGGAGCCATCCCGGCCGGGCCGAGCTGGCAGCCTCATTATCTGTCCAAAAGCCAGAAGCAAGAGAGAGTTCCCACGCCTCTGCATGGTTTAAATATGTAGATTTCGAGAAGCGTTATTGGTCTAAACAACTGTCCATCAACTCAGGTTCAAACCACCACACTTATCAAAGTTGAGGCTGCCTGCAGCCCACACCTGTTCTCCCACAATTCCCCCTTTTGTTTTCTTTTTAACTACAAGTGTCATGTTTACCATTTTTTGTAGGACTTTTTGCAGACAAGATAGCAAATATGGTATAAGCATTTTTTGTGTAGTTTCCATTAATTCTTATATCATCAGGTTTTAAATCCATACTCTTAAATCTATATAGAATATATTATCAAATTCTCAGATCTATACAGTACATAATATAAATCCATACTCTTAAATTTATACAGCACATACTATGCTATCAGAATCTAAATTTATACAGCACATACTATCAGAATCTTAAATCTATACAGTACATACTCCATTTGAGTCCAAACGACCTGGGGGGCACCTGTAGATCCAAACCCTCTAATCCCTTTCTCAACAGGTTTTACACTAGGTACTTGCACCACAAAAAGATCTAACGGTATTTTATGCACTTTGGTGTCGCCTATGGTGACTAAGGCAGCTGTGATGATATGCACTCTGGCACTCCCTTTGGTTCTGACACTGAGTTTGCCACATAGGCCTGGAAGGGGTTGGTTGGACGTGTTGTATCTGGGTGTATGCCTTCATCGAGTTCTTCTGCCCGTTTCCTGGCGGTCCTTTAGGTGGCAGTGCATGTCCCTGGTTACCAAACTTAGAATGGCATTGTTTGGCGTAGTGCCTTGGCTTGCCACAGCATGCACACAGCTTGACAGTACGTTGCCCACCATTCCCTGGCACTGAATGGCCATGAGGTCGGTTGGGGCTATTTCTCTTGAAATGCCCTCCTTGACCACATTGAAAACAACTCTTAGAAATTTGCACAACTGCAGCAACTAGTTTTGTAAGCTCCTCCATTTGATATTGTGTCGGCAAAGGGTAACTTTTAGGCGATACTAGCAGAATAGGATCTTGCACAGAAGCAGTCGCAAGGGGAGGAGGAGGAGACAAAGGGGAAGCGGCCGCAGCGGGAGCATTGGCTGCTAAGGTGGTGGCTGCAGCAGCAGCAGCCGCCGCTTCTCTATCAGCTTTTAACTGCAGCAATGAGTCCCGCCTGAACTGAGTGCCAAGTCGTTAGCGATCTTATGGCTATTTCGTCTCCCTTTGTAGCTGCCTCCCACAATGCTTGCCCTGCCTCCTCCCACGCTCCAACAAAAAAAGCTGTCTGCACATCTGTTCTCACCCCGTTTCTTTTGCAGCAAATGAGCAAGGTGCGCAGCACCTGCTCTTCACATTTGATGCCGCTCCTCTGCAACACTCGCAACAGAATGTTCAAAACTGATTTTTCTTCTGCTGATATTTGAGCCCCCATATATATGTTCCCAGTCGCTCACCTTGGGTCGGGTGTCTCTTTCTGCTTTTTTCTGCTTTCATAAATCGTCCGGACTTCTAGGCTCTTATTCTCCACCTATCTTGCTTGACTGGGCTCCACTGCCAGCTGCTCTTAGGTCCGCAGTCACAATCCCATCATGTTGGGGTCACCATTTGATGGTGGTCGCCTCACACAGGGCACCATTTGTCGGTGGCCAAAAGACTGACGCAGAAAATGGTGGCAGGCATTGGCAGGCATCAACTCTTTATTATCCCACAGTACAACCTTTTATACCTTTCTCCTATATCACTGACATGCTTCTTGTTGCAGAAATCAACACACACCTGCATTCCAAGTTGTTTTTCTTTCTTCCCAGGGATACAACTGTAATTTATCAAAGTTGAGGCTGCCCGCAGCCCACACCTATTCTCCCACACTTCTGCACCAGGGAAATGGCAGTGGGACTTCTGGGCTAACATGTAGGGAGTCTTTTAGAGATGATACAAGATCAGCTGAGCAAAGTAATAGGATCAGCTTCCCATGCAGAGGAGAGAGAAAGCCCTGCTTCTCTAAGAATTCCTATCCCAGGCAAGGCTGTCCTACTGCTGCCATTTAATTTGCTTTAATCCAATGGGCAGGGTGTGTGTGGGGGGGGGGATGTATCTTAATTAATTGTCTTCCACTCCAGACTCAAAAGGAAAACCTGCTTTGGAACAATTTAATGCAATCAAAATCTGCAGGTTGTGAGGCTGCTGGCAGAGTTCCCTATTTGTGAGTAAATGATTGCAGGTTTCCAGTTCTCAGGGGTGGGAGAGGCATTTCTGAAAGATGGTAGCTGGAGGTGTGGGCTTTTGGCAAACATGAAGAACTGGAAAGTAGAGTGGCTTCCTTCTGATCCCTGCTTCCCTCCAGGGAGCATGACTGTCACTGTGGCCTCAAATCCTTTCCAGAACTGTTGAGTGTGAGTCACATCATAATGAATATTCTATTTTCAGTTTTGGGTCACTCGCTACAAGAAAGACACTGAGGTGCTGGAGCTTGTCCAAAGAAGGGCAGAGAAGCTGGTGAAGGGTCTGGAGCACAAGTCTGATGAGGAGCGGCTGAGGGAGCTGGCCTTGTTTAGCCTGGAGAAAAGGAGGTTCAGGGGAGACCTTATTGGTCTCTACAACAACCTGAAAAGAGGTTGCAATGAGGTGGGTGACAATGTCTTCTCCCTGGTAATAAGTGACAGGACAATAGGAAATGGCCTCAAGTTGACCCAGGAGAGATTTAGATTAGATAATATGATTTGTTTTTTCTCAGAAAGGGTTTTAAAGCTGTAGTGGTTTAGGCCAAACTCAGGGAAACGTCCAAAAGGAATGTCTCCTCAAAGGAAGGCAGGCCACAAACCACCCCTCCCCCCAATCGGGTTCGGGAAAAAACAAATTTTCCTCGGAGGAAAGTGAAGGAGAAAATAAAAACTATTTATTTAACAAACACACAGGAAAATAATAATAATAATGCTAAATAATAAAATCTCTCGCTCTGGAGAGAAAACCTGAAAGATTTAGAGTCCTTTTGTGGGTGCGGTCTCTCTCCTCCTCCTCGGAGCTGGGTCGGCGTGGGGGCCCCCCCTCCAGGCCGGTGGAAGGTCCCCCGGTGGGGTTCTGATGTTCTGGTGTTCTGAACAAGTCCAGAAGAGAAGAAGGGGAAAAAAAAGCCGAAGTTCCAAGAGAAAAAAACTCAACTCTCCATCTCTCTCCGAAGAAACAGAGCCGAAAAGCTGACTGAAAAGCAAGAAGCAGTGCCTCCCTGCTCCTCAGCTGCAGCAGAAGAAGCTAATCTTCGTGTCCTTGAAGTGCAAACTGTTTTGAAAAGTTCGCTCATTTTTTTCCTCTGTCTCTTGCATCCAGTTTTAAAGGCATAGAAAGGCTCAGGAATCATGTCTGGGCATAGGGCAGTGATAGGGGATACAACAGCATAAAGTCACCCCAAGACAAAAGCATTGGAACAGGCTGCCCGGGGAAGTGGTGGAGTCACCATCTCTGGAAGTGTTCAAAAAATGTGTGGAAATGGCACTTGAGGACATGGTTTAATGGTGAACATGGTGGTGGTGCTAGGTTGATGGTTGGACTTGATGATCTTAGAGGCATTTTCCAACCTTATGGATTCTATGATTATGATTCTGTGAACTGGAAGATGATGAAGATCCCCCCTGTTAAAAGAGATTGGCTGGAGAACAGCATAGATGACTGTCATTTCATCATGTTCTTTCTCTGTTCTTACTGTGGCAGTATTTCATCCTTTCCATTATCATCTATCTATCTATCTATCTATCTATCTATCTATCTATCTATCTATCTATCCATCTATCTCTTTAGATAACTAGTATTATTTTTCCCTTCCTGCTACCTCTTCAGTAGTGATGGGAGCAGCAACGCCTGCCTACTTTACCCAATTTCTGGAGTCCCACATGTATTACATTGTTGGTAGTATTTTTCTGGTATGAATGCATGGCGCTTTGTATGGTTGCACATTGTGGACTTTTCAGGAGGGGTTCTAGGCCACTGAGATTGGCAGCAGTCTTGGGAAATACCTATACATCTGTCCTGGTTGCAAAGAAGGGGTGGAGTTTAGAGCTGTGTGGGCGTGGCCAGGTTGCTATTCTATACCACTTGTATCATCACTGAGGGACGTGGTTTCGGGAACAAAAGCTGAGCACACCACCGGAACTGCACTGTTTTGCCCCACTCTCTGCAGCAGAAAGGCTGTCGGCATCAGCCCTGCAGACTCTGTCCTCTCCCGCCACCATCCACCCCCCTCCTGTTTCTCTGGGACGCAGCTACAGGACATAGTGCTGAAAGGAAAGTGGCAAAATGTGGAATCAATGTAGTGCTGAATGACAGCACTGGTGGGGAGGCTGCCACAGGGAATGTACTGGTGGGGGTGACCCCCAGTCAAGCTGCGCCAAAGGGAACCCAGACAAGCCTAACTGAGCCCAGCTGAGCTGAGCCAAAAGGAGCACAGCGGAGCTGTAGGAAAGTGGCAGTGACCTACGGGACCAATGCCCCAGCACAGTGGAGCAGTAGAAGCAGTGGCACAGGCAGACCTGGGTTTCAGGGGGTTTGTTTGTCATTGTCTTTGGTTGTTTAGGGCTGGGGGGTGGGAAACACTAGCCGTGGGAGCTCCCCCGCCATCTTGCATTTGTTCCCAGTGGCTATGTTGCACAGCAAGTGGGAACGGTCGCCATCTTGTCTTTGTCTGGGGAAGCCACATGGACCCGATCTACAGAGAGCATCTACCATCTTGGTTTTGGTCCCAATGGCCACTTGGAACTACATTGAGGTGGTGAACACCTTTTTTGTGGGTAAAACACCTTCTCTTTTTGTATACTTTTGCGATTAATACTGCTGTTGTTATTGTGCGTGTCTTATTCCATTGCTTTTTGCTTTCAGTAAATTGTTATCTCAACCCACAGTCTCTTCTTTTGTCCATCTCTTACCAGAAGGGGTAGGGGAAAGGGAGTGGTTTATTTGGAGTTTAATTTCCTGCTGGTGTTAAACCACCACAGCATCTCAGTGTGATGGTAAATATCTTCCAGTTTTAGTATTACATAGCTTGTTCCAATAACCTATTCTAGGAAGGACTTATTTATCTAAGGATCAGTTTAATATTCCAGTTCTCAGGGATGTAAAAATATTTTTCATGCATTGATGAGGGACTTTCTAATTGTTCTATATGTTGATTTAGTAGGACCTACAGAAATACACTATTTCAAGATTCATAAATGGATTTGATAGCAAAGAAAAAAAAGATTGGTCATGAAGAGTTTGATTTATGTACCTTTGACAGTTATTTCACAACTTTTGTCTATTTTCTACTTTGCCTATTTGGATTTAGTTGAAAAGAACAAAAAGTGGTTATTGAATGTGAGAAACAACGCTCACTCCTCTTTGAAATTTTACAAATTTAATAAGGGACAATAGGGGACAAAGGACACTTAAAAATCACAGCACTGGGGTGCTTGGCTCATAGCCAGAGGCATGCCCACTTACAAAAATTTCCTGGTTATATGTTTCAATCTTATACATATGAATAAACCATGATGTATATGTATAGCTAATTTACATTCTTTTTTAGAACGGATTTGCATAATTCTTTCTCTGATTGGCCCTTTAGAGCATGCACATTATCTTCAGGGGTCTTCTCTGATGAAGGCTCAAGTTTCTTCTTCGCATCTGAACTTTTCAACTTTGTCTTCGGAGCATGCTCAGTTATGGTGTCCTTAGGTTTTGTTTTTCTTTTCTTCTGAATTCAGCTAGTTGGGATTCCATTCCCATTAGTTCATCTTGCTACTTCTCTTATCTAGCTATACTTGTCTATGTTTGAGATTATCCACCCAGCTTTTCGTTTATTTAAGCATTAAGCTATTAGTTAACCATATACTAGCTATTACATTGTATAAAAAGTTTACGATTCAAATTATATGGGTATAGAGAGTTATAATGCAGAATATATAGGTATCTTGTAACTCAAGCTATATAACTTTAGCCTTAGTTATACTGTTAACTAGTAAATATATGCATAACAAATTTATTCCTATCATGCACATATTTCCTAACACATTCTAATACATAATATTTCTTACATTTCACTACCTGTGAAAGCCAATGCTATAATAGCTATTTATCACATTGAACGAGGAAATTATAATTTTGCATATATGTGGAAGAAAACACATTTTCAGTTGTGTGCATGTCATCTGCTCACTGGAAACCAGGGTGGATATCTTATGGATATATCTCAGTTTGCCTCATTTCTGCATTACTAACTGAGGACTTTGAACCAAGAATATCTGGTTTTAAGGTAATAAAAAGCAGTACATGCTCAAGAAATGGAATAACATCTATGCCAAGCATCCAGAACAACTGTACTGAGCTTTTCTTTGCAGGACACACTCTTGTGATTCTTCATACCAGTTCCCAGCAAGGTGCTGTATTCTTCTGAGCTAGCTGAAGAGGTGATACTATTCTATAGCTACTATGCAGCCATCCTAAAATATTGGCTTCTGAATTATTCAGGCGTTTGGAGAGAAGGGAGAGAATAAAAAACACGTAAACTGTGCATGTTTCTGCAGGTATTTGGAGCCATCAAAAGTGTAAAAAGTTTTTAAGTTTTTAAAAATTTAAATGGTGAAAAAGTGAAAAACAGAGGGAGAGAAGTAGAGGAAAAGCAAGAAAGGAGAGTATGATTCTCAACGAGGAAGGCAATAAACCTGTTAGCCTAAGGCAAATGCAAGAGAGGACCTGACCATTAAGGGCCACTGAAGGGGCTGGTGAAAAAGTGTCATGTGGTGGGGAAGATGACAGGGAAGGTGAAGAAGAGAGCCAGGGAGGATCCAGGGATGAGGAGGAGAAACCACATAGTAAGAACTAAGCCAAACTGTGTACAGTCATGTCTGCACAAAGCTGCTGGGTGGACTTACTTGAGGAGAAACATTTAGGGTCTGTGTAATTTCTCTCCTTCCTGAATAAATAGCAGGAGTGATTAGTAGGGTATGTGTGACAGGGCAGAAGCAGTGAGTCCTATATTTGGGTTATTTAACATGTTCCATCGTAATATGATTTCATAATTTTGGAGACGACCATGTTTTCTCCTCTATGAAGACCAGCATTTTTTTGTTCCTAAGGTTTTCCATTTATCAAAGGTTCTTCTGGCCTCTTTATTTTTGTGGGGTTTTTTTAAAGAAGTGTTAATATTTCTACTGTTTGAAAAAGAACCTTTGAATTTTGACAGGGACAAAAGCCCTGCAGCTGAAGACATGCCTTTCCCTTCTCCCATGAAATTCCCCTCTGTTCTGGCTGAGTTATGAGCTGTGCAAGATCAGTGTTCCCCATTTCCTCCTTGTGTTTCTCAGGAAAATATTGGCAGTAGGTCAGAATAACTGAACATAAATCTTCTGCAGACCCAGGTCCACAGTGCTGCCAGAGCAAAAATCGAAATGAGAGAATCCCCGAGGACTCATAGGGCAGGTGGAGCTGGTATCACCCCTTGCAATATCCCACTAGCAGTGGTTGTAACAAGTCTTGCTAACCAAAGCAGTGTGTATCTCCAATGCTCCTCAATAAAGGTAAGGATGCGTCCAGTTTCGGACCCAACATAATTTTTGTTTTCAGGCTGCTGAATCAACCAGTTAAAAAATTAGGAAGTGTTGGGTTTATCCCTGTGGATCCAGCCATGATGTGGGCTGGGGAACATACATGTTCATCCCTTGGTGACATGCCTTTACTATCACATGTAAGAGTGCTTCAATCATGCTGCTGGAGACACACCCACTCAAACAGAAATAAGTTTGTACAAATAGCTATAAAGTGGGAAATTCCTGGGTTTTTTTGATGCTTGCATCTAAACATCTTTCTTACTGCAGTGGCCAATGTAATAAACACACTGAAAGTGTGTATATCTATGCATATGTATACACATTAGATGATATATCTCTGAATGGCCATGTAAGCATCACTGCATGGGATGTATGCATGTTTAGACTTATAAATAGAAATTACATTTTGCATTAGCGCTATGCAGGCCAGCAGCAGAATCACAGCCTTTTTTGAGAGGCAAATCTAATAAAAATGCATATTTGCTGACAAACACATGAGAAAACTCCATGTTTACATACATACACCAGATGCCGAGCACATTGGTGACACTTGTCAAGGAAAAGCGACTGCATGCATCTGCGTTTGCTCCTATAAAACCACTTAATTTCCCATTGAATAACAAGGAGAGTGTCCTCCCTCTCCCCTTCTCTGGAGCTGTGGGCTCTGTTTCTGACAATGCATGACCGCGTTGCTCGTTGGAGTGCCTGTCATTAAGCAATGCACTGATTATTCTAGCAGGTCCCCTACTCAAGTCCCCGTGGACTGTCTGTCAAGTCAGACATGGAGAGAATTGAATTTCACCAAGGATGGGGCTAAAGGTCGTTCCATGCAGTGGACAGCTGTGTCTAGTCAAATGGAAACTATCGCTCCAAGTCACCATCCCTGGAAGTGTTCAGAAAAAATGTGGATATGGCACTCGAGAACATGGTTTAGTGGTGAGCATGGTGGTGGTGCTCAGTTGATGGTTGGACTTGAGCATAGAAGTCCTTTCCAACCTTAATGACTCTATGATTCTGTGATAAGTGGGACTTGAGTTGTCTCTGTGGGTAGAAGTTCAACCCCGTGTGTTTTCAGTCTGCCAGACATCAGGGCACACTGGCATTTGCAAGAGATAATTATAAGCTTCTGAAGTTACCAGGCACGTCACCCCATCCATTGAAAGCCTCATGCTATTGAGCTGAAGCTTAGCTTCACTGTCTAGAGTGGTTTCCCAGCTTCCGTGCTGGCTCTGACCCTCGGCAAACCTGCTCTTCTCTGAGCTGTGCAAATGAGATTGTAGTAGCTGTCTCACAGAAGGTGTTAAGAAGCTTAATTAATTAGTGTTTACAAAGTGTTTTTAGATTCTCAGATGGAAGGCTCCAAAAACAGACAAAGTATTACTAATTGCCAGCTTATACTGAATTGTAAAGTGAAAATAAGGATGTCTGGAGCAATGAGGTGGTGGATTTTCTGATGAACTGCATCAGTTTAATGGCTTCAAGTTAAACAGTTTAAAGTTTGATTTCCTATTGTGATCATCTTAAAAATCTCCATTCATTTCTATTGGTGCAATATTTGACCTCCAGTTTACTTTGGGGAAAATCAAGGCACATCCAAGTCTGCAAGTGGGGCCTCCCATGCTAAAGATTAAATCATAAGCTTAATTCACGAATATATTCAATGAGGTTACGTTGGTTTAAATGGAAAAAATCCTGACTTACAGAATACGAATTCAGCAGTGTCATTTGATTTACAACAAAATATATTAGAAAAACTATCTTGAAGATCTTTATGGCTGAGGAGCACACCATGGTACTGTGAAAAACGAGGTTCACTCTCCTGTTAAGATTTAAAATTTTAATAAAGGACAATAGGGGACAAAGACAATAAAGCAAAAGTACAGCGCTGGGGCGCTGGGTGTCCTGGCTCTCAGCCAGGAGCACACCTGCTATTGCAGAGACATCCCTTACATACATTTACTATTGCATCAGCCTAATGCCTATTCATAAACAATTATGCATATTCAAACTTTTCCTCCAAACTAGTTTACATGTTCCAGGAACTGTTTAGCATGGCTCCTCCTCGGGTCTGCCTTTTTAGAGCATGTGTATTCCTTGGCTGTGGTTTTAGTCAGTTTTTATTATCACCTCCAGCTTGGGCTTTGGTCCATGGTGTCTGCAGACAGTAGCTGCTGATAGTTGGCAAGTCAGTAGCAGGGGTCTTCATTATACGTTCACTGGATGTTATCCAACCAAGCAGACAGTTCAATTACCACAAGTATAACCATATCAGCTATTTTACTACTATTAATAACAGAAATAAAGGCATTAGCTATTTTTACAAAAAAACCCTATAACATTTTATATATATATACCATTCACTTTAATATTTGCGGAAAGCCAATATTATAATATGTATTTATAACAGTACTAATGTTCAGAGCATTTCAAAGCATATGGGTGGGATTTTTTGTTTGTATGGTTTAGTTTCATGGGTTTTGTCCTCTTCATTCAGCCCTGGCAGGAAAAAACAGACTGGTTTATTCAGTCCTTTCTACTTTGTGAATTTTCTGCAATACCACAGCAATGTCGTGCTTGGATTCCTAGTTAATTTTGTGTTGGCATTTTGAAAGGTATCAGGAATCAGTATAAGTTGAGTAACTTCTGTTGTTTGTATTTATAAGTTGTGTTATTCATATGCATTTTTCTGTAAAGCATGATTCTTTTGGACCAAACTCTCTAATAGATTCCTTCAAAAATTAATCATAGAAATTAAAAGAAACTTCCTTAGTGCTCTTTCACTCTTTAAAATACACTCTTTAAAATATACTACATTTTTTTTCTGAAACCACAGTGTTAAAAAAGTAGTGGATAGCCATTTCCCACTTGGCCTCCAAAGGGTGAAATCCTCATCTGGTATAAATTGGCATAGCTCTATTCAAATCAGAGCAGCTACATTAATTCATTCCAGCTGAGGACCCAGCCCTTAAAACACCAGAGAGGAGAGAAAATTTTGCATAGGATGGATTTTTGGACTGGGTAGAAGGTTTTGCTGTTTAGCTTAGTTATGTGTCTAGGCTCAGGGCTGTGGGAAACTGTGTATTTGACATCTGCAGCATACACAGAAAATGCTTTGGCAGTTTGAATTAATGCATTTTTAATTCAATGGTTGTTTACTTTCAGCTTGAATGTGGATCTGCTTTCAGCCTTAATGGGAAATCTAACATAAGAAGTAATAGGATCAGCCATCTGTCTGAAAGTCTATGAGAATTCCTGGTTTTGAACCAATAAGAGATCAGGGGCAAGTTTACTCCCTGTGTAATCTCTGGCAAATTATTGGTGTGCTCCTTGGATTTCTGACCTGGGACCCAATCCCTCTGGTGCAGTGTGAGCACACATAGACTTAGGAGAGGAAACCTGTAAAATGAACACGGTCACTATCCCTTTCCAATGGTCGCTTCTACAAACAAGCATTGTTCCAGCCCTTTCTTCCTTCCCTCTGATTTACAACCCATTTTGGCATATAAACCATGCACCTGTGAAGCATCTGCTCCATCATTGCTGCAGTCTGTGATCTTGGGGGGAGCAGTAAACAGCACAAGTGAATGGGAACCCCCATTTCTCACCAGTATTTCATGCAAGTAAATATCAATCCATATGCTAGTCACAGGCAAGAGAAAGGTCTAGTAACTACATTGATTTGGGTCACTTTTTCTAAAAAGCTCTGGGACAGATTTCTCAACTGTTCAGCACTCTTGAAAAGGGTCCAGTTTTTTTACTTTCTTTCTTTCAAGCAAAAAGTTAAACCTATCCCTCCCACCATCTAAACTAAGAAGCTTCACAAGAGCCAAGTTTCAACAAAAATTATCAGCATCCTGTAGCATTTAGCAGGACACAATGAACAGATTTTGCAAAGAGCACAGCATGTCATGGGTAATGGAGCTGCTCCCCATTCATGTATGTGGACATGAATGAGGACTTGGGCCTCCTGCACTTGTCTTGGTCACCCACAAGAAGTGCCATTAGCTTCAGTGAGAAAATACTTAGACTATATGTATTGTTCTGTCTAGAAGGCAGTGCTCTTGTTTTGGAAGCATGTGTAGTATAAACTGTTGGGCACACCTTTTCCACTTACTTTGCCCATCATTTCTGTTGACATGGATTTAGTTATTCTGATTTGTACCAACTGAAGACCTGAGTCTTGGTCTCCAAACCACTTGGATGAACTGAAGATCATCGCTTGAGTAATTAATAAATAATAGGAAAGGTAGGAAAAAGGCAACAAGAAATCATTTAGAAAGAACATAATCTGGTCTTTAACAGCAAAACATTCATTCTTTGCTACACACAGAGTGAATGCATGTGCTTTTAAGCTTCTCAAGGTGAATGGTCGAGAGACATAGGATATCTGGCAACATCTTTAAAAGTACACTGGCCTAATACTGATCTGCCTTACACACCGAGCAACATTACTTGAGACATCCTGGTGTAAATCCATCCAGAGATCAAAACCAACCCTGCAACAGCCCTGTTTGTCCAGAGTACTTAAGCAAAACATACTGCAGTCATCCCAGCAGCACCATCCCCGGGGCTATTTTACTTCAACTACACTCTGATTTAAGAAAACTGGAGGGCACCAGATCTTGTTCAAACCATTTTCTTCCTTCTCTGTCAAATCAGAGCTACTGCATATCTGGTGAGTTTCAAGATTGGATGGGGAAATAAGGCTCCAAAGTCTTTATTTTCTTTGATTCAGTAGTATTTACTGACTAATAATCACCCAAGACTAACAGGCTCATTTTAACTGGGAATGTTGTGATCTCACATGTTAACTAAAGGAAGAATAGCCCACTTACAGATAAGTAGTCTGCTTAAGGTGGGAGAAATCAAGGCTTGTAGTCCTCTTAAGGAAACTAGCTTCTTTTTCGGCCAATGTTTAGGGAGTCTTCTTTTCTTTTAAAGTTTTCTATAGAATCACGGTGCCTTTTTTCCTTATTTCCCGCATATGTGTGCAGCAATGAGAACCAGAATGGCTTGAAATTAAATGAGCAAAGTCCAACCTTTAAATAAAAGACTTTGCGATTTTAGGTTTTCCTTGTAACCAGAGGCAGAAGAGCCAAAACACTGCATAAAACAAGAAAAAAAAGCTGTTTTCATGGTATTTTTGGCACGAGTGACTACTTTCAGAGATAATAATCATGCAAGAAGAGTCTGTTCTTAAGACATTTGCAGACCTGCCCTGAAGACTGAGGGCTTTAGATAAGCGTCTGCATGTGGGGATCTTTATCCAAAACAAACCACCCAGCTTTTCGTGGTCTGTCACAGTAGGCTAAGACCAGGAAATGAATCCAAACGCAGTCAGCAGGAAAATGTCATATTTAATTAATTATCCACTTATATGTCTTAATCCCATAAGGATATTGGTCAGTACTCCATCCACCCCTCAGGGTGATTGGGTGAGGTGTTAAAAAATCCATTTCACCAGTGTACCATAACAAGACTCAGACAAACACCAGGTGCACAGATAGTTACAGAAAAAACATCTTATTGTTTTGATAGTTTGCCTGAGAAGGAAAAGATTCACACAGAACACTGCAAGAAGCTGGAAAATCCTTCTAACAGGCTTTTCTGTATCCACAGTGGTCTGCCTGTCACTAATTCCCAGTGCACTTGCCCAGGCACACAAGTTCTTTGAGGCACTGTAAAAGCTCTTCCTTGCCTGTAACATTTTAATTGCCTCTTGAGCAAGATTTTCTCCTTGGTGAAGAAAAAGACCGTGATCAAAGTCCCCTGTGCTGCTCAAAGGATTTCCTCTCCTCAGCCTCGCCTCACCTGTCAGGATAACTTTCTTCCCCCTTCTCCTTCGCCACATCTTCTCTGCATTTTGCACAATTGTTTTCTTTCTTTTCCAGCCTGGAAAAAAACATCTCCTCCCCCTCCCTGGCAGCAGGGGTGACACAGACAGAGAAATCAGCACAGTGTCAGCAGGAGTTTAGCCCGACAGTTGGGACCCGAACTTTCAGCAGTGGAGCACAGCTCTGCATCACTGCACGAAAGCAAGCCAGATTAATACAAAGTGATTGCCCACCATGGGAAGGGAAGCATCAGAAGACAGTTGATAAAAATCTTTAGGCACTATCTATTGTGAGCTTACAGCAGTGAAGGCTGTTTTTCCTGGGAAAGATCACCACAGAATGTATATTTACTGTTATAACCCCCAAAACAACACAATATTTGGATGTTCGCTACACTGGGGGGATATAGTGTAGGGGCAGTGTAGATTTTAGAGATGTTGAAACTGGAGATGAAGCATGTGAACTCAACATGCTGCATACTGTGTGAAGTTTTCAGCTCTGAAGACCTGAATGATCATGTCTGCTAAGAGTTAATGTGCTTAGAAAGAGGATGTGAAAATATTCTTTCCCACTCCAGTTGCAACTGAGAACTTGTTAGTCTTTAATGTCTTTTTTTTATAGCACCTTTTGACTCAAAGGATCTGAAAGTGCCTCTGTCTGGGAGTTACTTCAATGATGCATGCCTCCAGGCAGGAATGCTTCTCTGCAGGAGCCTCCAACTGAGGTTTCAGGGTCTGCTTTGCCATGGACACAAGTGAGGGACACAGTCTGCCTTGCCAAATGCCAGTACTTGGTACTAAAGCCTGGAAGGAAGGGCAGAAACCCACCCTAAGCCTGAGGAATAGCAAAGAGAGAAAACAGACATAAAACATATGGGAGAGGATTTGGATGGACACCAGCTGACTTTGGAAGCAGACACTGGGAGGAACCATGACCAGTGCTGGGTGACATCTTTATGCAAAGAGCCCAGGACAATGAAACCACAACTCTAAAGAGAGGATTTGGTGGTCCTACCTGGATATTGCTCCATCCAACCCAGACAGATCCAGCTGTGCTGTGGTTGCCTGGAGAAACTCCAATGTGGACCCTGCACAGGGGACACATCCTAGTGGCAGGGATGCTCTTAAGGTCACAAACTTGAGGCTTGGTTTAAGTATGCAAACTCACACATCCCTTAATAAGCATAGTCACAACAGGGCATCTGCCTATTTTAAGTCCACTTCAGCACTTGTCCATCAGCTGCTCCCCATGCAGCAGCTGGTGGTGGCCAAAAGACCAGGTCCTCCACGTGGCTTTTGATAGCTAGAGGATGTTATCCATATCTCTGCTCTCCTTCTGCATTATCCATGCAGGCCAGGGAAGCAAAAGTCAGACCAACCGATGGGTTTATGATTCCAGCCTGCAATTTCTGCTTCATCCACAGTCAGGCAAGATTTTGCCAAGATACATATTAGGCAGCTGCTCAGGACACTGCTGTTTTGTCTGTACCACCCCAAGCATGCTGTCTGCCTGTCTACTGGTCTGTCTCTGCAACTCTGCTCTCGAGCCAGTTGCTCTACTATTCCCCAAGGTAGTCAGAGTGTGTTCAGCAAGAACCAGCCTTTTTCTGACACTTTTGCTAGGTTTCCTGAGGGACTCGTCTCAGGGAGTGAGTGCTCATCTGGTTCAGGGCCCTCTAATTCCTGTTGCTTCCAGGGAGTCCTGATGTGTCTCAATTGACAAAGCACTCAAACCAGGCTCATAAAAAACTCCCAGGATACCAGCAGCTGCTTCACAGAAATCACAGAATCACAGAAATGGTCAGGTTGGAAGAGAGCACAGTGGGTCATCTGGTCCAACCTCCCTGCTTAAGCAGGGTTGTCCCAGAGCACATGGTACAGGATTGTGCCCGGATGGTTCTTGAATATCTTCAGTGAGGGAGACTCCACAACCTCTCTGGGTAATCTGTGTTGGGTTTGTGTGGCCAGGTTTTGGTAACGGGGGTTACAGAGGTGGCTTCTGTGAGAAGCTGCTGGAAGCTTCCTCCATGTCCAGCAGAGCCAATGCCAGCCAGCTCCAAGACGGACATGCCACTGACCAAGGCTGGGCCAATTAGAAATGGTGATAACACCTCTGTAATAACATATTTAAGAAGGGGGGAAACCCCCACAGTTATTGCGCAGATGTAATTGTGGCCAGAGGAGAGCAGAGTGAGAATATGTGAAAGGAACAACTGCAGACACCAAGGTTGGTGGGGAAGGAGGAGGAGAAGGTGCTCCAGGTGCAGGAGCTGAGATTCCCCTGCAGCCCATGGTGGACCGTGGTGAAGACCATGGTGAAGCAGCTGTGCCCTTGCAGCCCATGGAGGACCATGGGGATGCAGAGATACACTCGCAACCCATGGAGGAGACCCACACCAGAGCAGGTGGATGCCCAAAAGAAGGCTGTGAACCGTGGGAATCCTTTGCTGGAGCAGGATCCTGGCAGACGCATGGAGAGAGGAGCGCAAGCTGGAGCAGGTTTGCTGGTAGGTCTTGTGAGCCTGTGGAGGACCCATGCTGGAACAGCCTGTCCTTGAAGGACTGCACTCCCTGAAAGAGTGACCCACATTGCAACAGTTTGGGGAGAACTTTTGCTTGTGAGATGGACTCATGTTGGATAAGTTCATGGAGAGCTGTCTCCCGTGGGAGGGTCCCCGCGCTGGAACAGATGAAGGACTCTTCTCCCTGAGCAGCATCAGGAATGTGTGATGAACTGACTGTAACCCCCATTCCCTGTCTCCCTGCACTGCTGGGGGGAAGGAAGTAGAGCTTGGAAGGACAGAGGGATGGGGGGAAGGTGGTTTAAGATTTATTTTAGTTCTCATTATCCTGCTCTGATTTTGTTAGTAATAAATTCAATTAATATCTCCAATTTAAGACTGTTTTGCCCATGACAGTATTTGGTGAGTGATGTCTCCTGGTCCTTATCTCAACTCATGAACCCTTTGTTATATTTTCTCTCCCCTGTCCAGCTGTGGAGGGGAGCGAG
>VXAZ01001852.1:181061-260243 GCA_013399875.1 Gymnorhina tibicen | reverse complement strand
ATGCTTACTTCTGGGATTTATTTAAATATAATTGATTATTGATAGATTGTTCAAGACCTCGTTCTACTAATAGTCCACCAAAATTTGAAGAGTTAGTCCATAATCTCCAATCTTCTGGACCCTTTTCTTTTTTTCTTTTATCATGCTATAAAGAATTTTCTGACAGAAATATAAGTGATGATTTATTCATTCAAAAAGACTGAAATGCAGATGTATCATCTCAAGTAGAATTATCTAATTGAAGCAATTTTAAGGGAAAAGTTTAAATTTCTTGCAGAGATATATTTAATTTTTCATATGATGGGGACAAGGACAAAAAATTTAACATGATTCAATGCAGGAGAAGCAGTGTGAGACACATAAGCTTACTCATAAGCTTTTCCACTTTGTGACCAAAGAACAGTGGCAGTGAAAATCTTCATGAAGTGGAGTCGAAAACATAATCAGCTGTTGACCAGATTTTAAACTCACTGAAGAGATCTCAATTAGGATCTATACAACATACCTTTATGAAAAATGGTGAGAAAATATTATGTCTCTATGTTACCAAAAATCCTTAAGATTCACATTTTGAAAATTGAAATAAACTTTGTTTTGGAAAGTTCAGGCTCTTTAAGATCTTTGAAGTTCCTAATGTTAGGTTCCAGCACAAGAACCTTCAGAGGCAACTAGAGAAATCTAAATATTAAAATTTTGTAACTTCCACTCTACAGAAGAAAATCACTTGCAGAGTTATATATCTGAAATTAAAAACTTTTTCAATAAAAGGATATTAATCACACTTTACAAGAATTAAGTAAGTAACAGAGAGAGATTAAAAGAGTATTGAAAATTATGTGTACAGGACAAGTAATTGGAAAACATGGAATTAGGAACAAAATGAGATGTGTGTTATGCTCACACTTGAAGTAAGTGAAGTACACAGTGAAATAAGAAAATGAGTAAGGAAAGCAAGAAAGACTCAAAGAAATAAGCAATTTGCCTGGATTTTTACATACTTAAGCCAATTTCATTTTGTCTCTGTTCTTAATTCCCTGACAGTACAACTTAAGAAGAGAGGTTAAATGAGAGGTTAAATGTGCAGTAGGAGACTGTAGATGCTGAGATATAAAAGGGTGTCTAAAACAACAGATACAGCCCTACTACATTAGTTTTACAAAGATAAAATGGGAAGGAATTTGGCTCTGCTTGGAAGCGGAAGTATTTGAAACCACAGTAATTTAATGGGATAGAAAGAAAAAAAATCAAACCACCGGTATCATATTATGCATAAAAGGAAGATAAGTTATTCTCAAAAGAACAACAGTGATTACTTAGCGACAGTTCCATTGCTCTCAATTAAATTACAGAGTGTATTACTCACTTTTAAAGGACATCATAGAAGTTCAGATTTTACAACAGTGACTTAATTTACCTAATGATGCCAATTCCTTAAATGGGATACATAAGGAAGAACCATTCAGCTTCTTGTCTCTTTCTGCAGCATGAAGACACAAAAGCAGGTTTGGTCCTCTATTATTTCTCAGAGTTGTGCAACAGAACTATAACCAAAACAAAATGTGTACATCCGTAGCATATACTTGAACTTCTTAGGGAAGGTGTTGATATTTATTGTGATCTTCTTTTCCATACTTTAGAATTTTATTTTATTCTTTAATGCCAACATTAAAACTAAATTTGCTCATTAATTAAACACAATAAAAAAATTACGTAAGAGTAGAAAAACAAATATTTTCACATTAAAATGAAATTGCATATGCTTAACATTTTTGGCAGTTTCTCCTGAATATTGACTAGGAAAAAAAGCTTAGCTTCCTCTGGAGAAAGAGTATTTGTACTTGCTGTACTTTCAGCAAATAGAAGAAATTATTAGCACAGAATAGCTAATTTAACATTGGTGAATAATGCATTTCAATTTATTCCAGAACTGTATATGGAAACATAGTTATTTTTTATAAGGCTACTATCCCTAAGCAGGAAGGTGTTTTGTTTAATAGCTTTGTTCTTATGTAGTCAGCCTCAGGTCAGGACATTAGAATAGGACTGTAGCAAATATTATAATTATTACTGCTAGTAGTATTATCCTGTCAAAAATCTGCCAGAGGCTGTTATGCTAGGTGCTGCATGAGCACAGAACTGAAGTATAGATCTTTTAAAAGAGTTCTTACTAAAAGAAGTAATGAGAACAGGCAATTTTCCCAGAATTTCACTTGGGAACAGTAATATCACTTCTAATATATTATCTGATTATTTCAATAAAGGCTAAGGCAATTGGATCACAGGCCATTATATACAAATAGCAGAATCATTCTCTTTCTTGGAAAAAATAGTGATAATAACATAGGCATACAAACACTCTTAGATAATAACTTTCTGTTATACTAGAGAGACTATGAAAAAATTTTTCTACTTATTACAGTCTCAGAAGTTAAAAAATAAAATAAGGGATTTTCTTAAGAAAAAACTTCAGCATAAGGGATGGATTTAGGTCTTATTCTGAATGCAGATCTAATGTCTATAAGCCAGGCATAGTCTTCAGGTACAACTGATTCTCTGCTACTCTGATAGTCAGAAAAGACATTTCCAAGTAGTACTGCAGAAATAAAGAATTATTATGCAAAAATGACCCTCCCATGCTATTCCTTATTAGCTTTATTTTTGTTTAGTTTAAAGGTGGACAAAGAATTCAAGAGAAATCCTGAAATACAATATCTCGGCAGGTTTTAAGCTAATGTATGTTTAAAAAAAATATTTTTTTTATGAATGACAAAAGGCAAAACTGAGATCTCTGACAGCAGTCAGAGGGACAGAGTCCTAGGACCCTGACTTTAGCTGAAATGCCACTATTTACAAGAAGGTATAGAGGTCTGTGGGACAGATGATGCCTTGCAAAAAGACAACAGGTGAGATGCTTTCTGTACACAAAACTCTGATTCAGAATAAATGTAAATCAATCTGAACAGTCAGCTTGTCTTCCATCCTCAGAAAAAGGAAAACCTTAATCTATCTGTTTTACAGTAGAGAACCTTATACTATCATTAAATTTGCCTTAACCATATGTTTTGAATTAGAATTTCATGGATGGGGTTGTCGTTTGGAAGCTCACTGCTCAGAAAATCAGTGTCAAATCAAACTGGTGTAAAAAATGACTCATCAGTCTGTTGTAGAAATCTGTACTATTCTTGTACACAAGAAAATTGTTACCCTGTATTTTAGGATTTGCCTGTCTCCAGGATATTATTAAGAGCTTTATTTGACTGCCATTACTGGAGACAAATTCACATGAGAAGGTGTTGGTATTAATCAGCATCTCTGTGAATAGTAATATTCCTATGGCAGAAACTCATCTATGAAAGTTCTACAAGCATCATTAAAATACATCTGAAACATTATTTCCTCATGAGACATGACATCTAAATTTTGATGAGCTGTAGCACTTCCTATCTCCTGTTTGAAAACTGCTTTCTTTTTCAAGAAAGAGTCACAATAGCCATCAGCAATAGCACTTTTGTTTTTCTTGAGAATGTGCTAAAATGACAGTGGCACATATGCCGTGTTAGTAGTTTTGAAGATACTCTTAAGGATTCTTTTCCTTGGTGACTTTGTCAGAGTTCCACAAGGGACACAAAAGACTGTCTCAGTCCTGAAGATGTCATCTCTTCTGTCTCCGTAGGGAAAGCATGTTCTTTCTGCATATTGAGAGCTGAAAGATGGTGATGCATCTATGTCCAAAGTCACTGAAATGCAAAATATTATATGGTTCATTCTGCACTGTGATTTTCTCAGTCAAATGGTTTCAGTCCTGAATTGAAAATTCTTTGAAGGTTGGAAACTGACCCTCAAGTTCCAGTGGTTTATTAAAAAATGAGTATCAGAATTTTATATAACATCAAAAACCCACAAAATTTATAATATGCATACATTTTCTAAGAGTTAGTTGAGACTAGGAAACAAAAACATCTTTTCAGTTTATGCATAGGAGTTCTGATAATAACTACACTTTTTTTTTCCCTATAATCAAAAATTAACAGAACATTTCACATGCCTTTTCAAGTTGTTCATCTAAATGTAGGCTTTTTAAAATTCTTGTTTATATTTAATCATCCCCATAGTTAGTCATCTTCTCAGATAAGGTTACATCTAATCTGAAATTAAAAAAAAATATTAAAAAGAAAAAATAAAATAATTTTTTCTGGAAAAAATTGAAAAAATAGCAGGTGTCTAGTAAAGAACTTTGTAAAAAAACCCCTATTAATTTATGCCTTCTATTGCCAAATATGAAATCAAAACTGTATTTTTAACTATGCTATGCAATGAAACTGTCCACATAATGAGTTATTTTAAATTCTAATTTTTGTATTTCTTACATGAATGTTGGAAATAGTAAAAAGACTCCACAGTTCCAGATTTCTGCTTGCCTTAAGGGCACAAATGCTCCCTTTCTCATTACCGTTTATACCTGTTATTTCAGCTCTGGATGTAATTTAACTACCATAATGCTGAAATGAGAACAGCTTCCACCATTTTTTAGAGGTAACAGATGCAGTCCTCGCATAAGATGGCATCTATTGCTTCTGCTTGTGTTTCATAACCAGGCTCTATCTCTGTGGTAGGTACAGGCTGACACATTGCTGCAGCCCTGCTGCCCCGGAAGGTGGCGTGTCACTGCTCAGTAACAGTTTAAATTCCATTTCACTGAAAATACTACAGGAAACAGATTATCAACTATTAAATTCCATTTTAAGCCCACAAGAATCCTCTCTTAAGCCACTCTTTTTACAGCAATATTAAAAGTTATAAAAATGTTTATATCAAACCTTTTAACCCATTTTAGTACTTCACAGCTTAATGAGCCATAATTGTTAAATGAGCGTCAAGTTCAAGCAACCAGAAATATTTAGCAATCAATTGCTAAAATTTTGATCATTCCTAATTTCTCTGGGGAGATAATTCTAATCTGAAATTTAGAACAAAAGCAGAAATCTGTCCATTTCCCTTTGCATATCTCATGACCTAGAGGGTTATCCAGCCTGCAGGTGTGTACAGTAGTACCAGGGAAATGATTGTCACCCCATGGTAGGCACTGGTGAGGCTGCAACCTCACCAAAACTGTGTTCAGTTTTGGGCCCCTCATGACAAGAAAGACATTGACCTGTAGGAACCTGTCCAAAGAAGGGAAACGAAGCTGGTCAAGGGTCTGAAGCACAAGTCTTAAGAGGAGCAGAAGAGGGTGTTGGTGTTGTTTAGCCTGGAGAAAAGGAGTCCCGAGGGGACCTTGTTGCTCTGTGCAACTACCTGAAAGGAGTAGCAAGGTGGGGATTGGTCTTTACTCCCAAATAACAAGTGATAGGACAGGAGGAAATGGCCTCAAGTTATGCTGACGAAGTTTAGATTGGATAATAGGGAAAATTTTTTAATGGAAAGGGTGGCCAAGCATTGGAACAAGCTGCCCAGGGAAGTGGTAGAATCAACGTCCATGGAAGTGTTCAAAAAACAAGTAGATGTGGTGCTTAAGGACAGGGTTTAGTGGTGAACCTGGTAGTGTTAGGTTAATGGTTGGACTCGATGGTCTTAGAGGTTTTCTTCAACATTTATGGTTCTATGATAGATCACAGCTGTGGGTTTGTAGGATTCTATAATACACAGGAACACAGAAGCATCTATCCTCTAAATTTCTGTATAACAGATTATCACAAATACCACAAAAATCACCACTAACGTGTAAACTATCACAAAAATAATTGCTAGCAAGTATATCTATAATTAATAAAGATAATATATCTCAGGCTATTGCAAACTGCTATTAGCCATCAGCGATGTAGTATCAACCTATAGTAAGGGAGCAATTAGTACTAGCAGCAAACAATCATACAGTAACCACCAGTAACAGCAACTACTACGTCGGTATTGAATGTTACAGGCCACTATAAACTTATCACCAGTGAAGAAACCCACAATAATATAGCAGCAGATATGCCCATGCTGGATAATTTATATCGTGAATATAAATATAAATATAAATATAAATATAAATAATATAAATATAAACCGGTATCAGGTGAATCAAGGGGCCAGATCATCCCAGAGACAAGAACAAACTGATTCCAGAGGGGAACTCAGCCATTCCAGAGGTAGGAGGCCAGTCTGAATGACCTCAAAAGCAGGTGCAGAGCGGGACAAGGAAAATAACAGGCTTCAGTTTCACTTCATATATGATTCACATAATAGAACCTGGAGTCAGCCTGGCACGCCTGGTAAGAATCCAGATCATGTAAAGATCTTGGAAGAAGTTCATGTGGAATTCAGCTTTTCAGAAAATAAAAAGTATATATAACATGGGAAGTTCTCACAGCAGGAAGCTTCATTTTGATTAAAAATTAAATTCTTTTTATATTACAGAGACATAAGAGGGCTTAGGACATCACCACTTCGAACAGCTAATAGATGCTGCTAACTTCAAGTTTTCATCTGTAACAGTCAAGAGATAACAATATTTTCTGTTCTTGAGCAATTTTGTTTTCCCATACTGCTTCCACTTTTTTCAGATGATAAATTGTTATCAGAGTTTTATGTATTTTTTACTCTTATCGGTGTTATCTCAGGGTGTGCCCTGTTTCTTGGTACCTAGCTGTACTTCAAAGATGCCAACTGCACTTTTCTGGTTCCCAGACCTACATGCTAGGCTCACAGCTTGCAAGCAGACAATCAGTTTCTCTATTCATATTTTTGGATCAGCACTTTCTTCTGTACAGTAATTTTTCCCTTCTAACATTTATGGCTACTTACATCAGCATCTTCACCCATCAACACATATCCCCTAAATCTTTCAAGGAAGCTTTGTTTTAAAGCTGACCTTTTCAGCATTGTGTGAAGATTAGAAGATTCATTGAAAGAGCAAATTAAGTAGCATATAATTGATAATACTTTCTAGTCTAATGAGAACTATGGCTCCATAAAACTCTGATTGTTTTTATAATCTTGCAGCTTGATACACATTTTAAATGGTGCACCAGGGGGCCATAAAAGAACCTTTCTTAAACTGTTGATGTTTCATATAATTAATAAATAATGTTCCTGTTTAGTTAACATATCTTCAATTAAAAATTTTAAAAACACTTTCTTCTTTCAAAAGCTAGAAGTAAATCATCTCTAAACATTCAAGGAAAAACATTAATAATATAGATAGATGAACATCAGTTGTAGTTGCTGTTCAGCAGTTTTGTGAATGGCATCTGAATCTATTCTAGATTTAAAAACTAAAAAGGATTGATAATTTCTTAATATCTGTCCAAAATATGAGAATGTGTAGATAAACAAATCAAAGTGGAATATTGGAACAAGTGTGTATAGTGTTGTTACATTGGAACACTTTCAGATTGTTAGATAAATAGGTTAAAATCTGAATTTGTTTATGGTGGGCAATTTATTTGACAATAAAACAATGTATTTTTAAGTTCATTTGATCAAGAGTTTAACAGTGTTTTATTAAAATTTAAAACAAATTCATGGAGTTTTCTTTACCTATAGTATTCTACAGTTCTAAATAAACGTCTAGTGTTCTGTTATTCACTAAGTATGTCATCTCATAATGGAAAATTGTCAGGTTCATAAAGCAGTCTATGCCCTTGGTAAATTCATGTTAATTGTTCCCAAAACTCCTTATTTTCTTCCTGTGCCTAGACATACTTACAAGAGAAATTCCTCAGAAATCTTCCTAGGACTGATGGTATGTTGACCGGCCTGCACTTCCTTAAGTCCTCCTTCTTGCTTTTTCTGAAGATAAGGGTAATATTTGCCTGACTTACCCCTTGCCTGACTATTTCCCATAAAATCTTTCTCCACTTACTGAATGTATTTAGACAGTTTTTTAAATGAAAGTAAAATGCATGTGGGCTGCAATCAGTACTGATCTAATTAAGGCCTTATTTACACAGAAATTGAAAGCTATTTCAGTCTATTCTATACCTTTGTACTTAGAGAACCCTATCATGCTGACTAAAATTATTAGAATATGAAAACAAAAATTACTGTGCTTGATCAGAAATAATTTTGTATTTTGATGTCTTGGATTTGTGTCCTATCAAATACCTATGCTGATAGTGTTAGCTGTTAATTTTTTTTGAGAACACACACTTGATGAGAAAAGCCAGATACATTTAAACATATTCAACAGGAAAAAAAAAAACAAACAGGGAGGTTTAAATTTTTAAAGATCATGGACAGACTGTAAATAAAGTAAATAAAGTGTAAGGTTGTAGTATAAAAGGACAGGAGGAAGACAAACACATTAATTAATTTATTTGTGTTACCATAATACTGTTGACTGCATTGCTGTCAGCTTTCCTTTCTATTCTAGAAAATTGAGCAGCATAGTAGTTCAGTGTGAGAAAACCTCAGTCAAGAGAATTCTCTATCTTTAATCACTCTTTCAGGAACACTTCTAGCCATCATTAGTATGCATTGCCCCTCTGAGACTCAGAATGAGAAAAACCCTCTGGGAGCATTTGCCAGTGAATTGGCTGGCAAGCTGAGTTAAAGACCCTATATTGCCATCAATGTCTGTATCAGAAGGTCAGGAAGCGCTCTACATCTCATTGCATTATGAAACACAGACCCAAATTTATGCCTTTATTACCACATAGGAAAGAAAAAAAAACCCCAACAAATTCCACAACAGATGGTCCTCTAATAGCCAACCAAAGGAAAAACCCAGAGACATACTTCGGTTTTTCACAATACAGTTTTGGTTTAGAATGTTTTCTATTTTACATATGTTCAAGCACTGGCATACAAGTGAAATTTGCTCTTGCAACACAAATAGTGCAGTAGAACATCTATTCACAAAGTAATTATCAGAGTGATTGTTTACATGCCACACATCTTTGTTAAATAAGTGGCTTAGATGACAATGGTGATTCCACTTTTATCACCTGTACATTGATACTGATCAGAGACAGATTTGTTTCACATAGGGAAATGTGTACTCTTTTAGAACATTGAGAGCCAAATGTAGAACTCTTTGCCAGCACAAATTTAGAAAAGTAGCAGTGATATGTTATCTGGTATATTCCAGATTAAAATTGAGGTAAATCTTTTCAGAGAGTTTGCAACAATACAGCAAAATTAAGTTATGGGACTTGTTTGATCCTTTCGGCTTGTTGGTGGTGTTTTCTTAACCCCAGATTAAAAGTCCACTAAGGTGGTCCCTTAAAGATTATTTTAGGACCACATTATTTTGCTTAATTTTGCTGTGTCAAAATAGCAAGAATGTACTGAATGAAAATACTGTTCATATTCAAACTAATTCCTGTCTTTTCTAACAATTCTGTTATTTTTGGGTGCATTGTTGCAAATATATGTATGCAGTATAGACTATGATCCATCTTACATACATTTTTAATACTATAAAAGTCTTCAATAAGCTTATATACTACTTTTTCTGATCTATTTTGTAACTTTTAAAACTATCTTGGTGTTATTTCCTACGCAACTTTGAACCCGGTATAAGAAGCCAAGAAATTGAAATAGGAATACATCTTATTTCTTAAAAAAATTGAAATAAATACTCTGTCCACCCACAAAATCAGAGCATGCAAGTACTAGAGCCAAGTATTTGTCAAACCACAATTGAAAAGCCTGAAACAGTTGTTATCAGCCTTTATAAAATGTTCAAAAATCTTGGTTTCAGTTTCCAAACTTGCCAAACGTGGCAAGCATAGAGCAGGTAATGAACCATTCTTACTGAATTAACAGCTAAAGAAGCCTTCCACATTCCTGACACCAGTTCAGAGTTCATTAGCTTACACATTTTTGTTAGCTGTCAGGAATTCATGGGATGCCAGACTGGATTTTTGAGCCTCGCTACCTCTGAAAGAGATTATATGAGATGAGTGTAAGCATTAAATTCAATACCATCAATAAATGAACCAATTACCCATGTTTAAGTCCTAGGCTTCAATTTTTCATAGAATGTCTCCAGCTTTCCAAACCTCAGGTCCCAGAAGGTCTTTGAGTAGATGCTGCAAATGTAACAGATCCATTTTTTCACCTGACGAGACACATTAACAATAGTGCACTGAATAAATGTCTGGTGAATAAATAATTAATTTATGAATATATAATGTTGCACTATATATCTGCTTTATCCGCTTCCTAGTCAAGGAAGTACATCTGCTCAGAAGGCCAGAGAGATTGTGAAAGACGAGTCTCTTTCCTTCCTTGCTTCTGGATTCTCCTAAACTCATTAAACTTAACTGCTGGTCTGGGAGCACAATATTGATCAAATTAGTCCAAGCAGCACAGTTTTGCTTCCTCTGTCAATCTGGATTAAAGTTCTGGTCACTGGAGTTCATATCTCTAATTTAATTGATTAGAAAACACTGGTGAAGTTGTGGGAAAAATATTGGTACAGGCTGTGGATTGGGGAGGAATCCTCTACAAAATTTCCTCTTCAGTATTTAATTCTATTTTTGAAGAGCATTATGTGTAAACTACTTTGTCTTCTTCACTTTGCAGCCCAGTCTCCATTGTGCTTTATGTTGTCTTTGTCTTTATATAGAAATGGAAATACCATGATGTCATTTGGCAAAAAATGTTTTTCATTCTGACAGTTATAAAATTCTAACTGCATTTTCCTCCCTAGTGACTACCGGTAAGACAGGCAAAGAGAAATATCTGTTTGTCCTAAATGGTTTTCTTAGAATGTATTTACAGGTCCCACAGTGTAAGGAAAACATAAATGCTAGAGGTAATATTGCCAGCCACAAGCATTTAAGAAATTAAACCAGATCCCCTGGTTCTGAAAATCAAAAATTCAGCATACAGAAATAATAAATGTGGTATGTACTTGTAAATAAGTAGAGAGGTAGAAAACTTTCAGTTGGAAATGCATGCTCCGTATAGCAGAAAAAAATCAAAACTCTAAGAAAAATATCAGATTTCTTGACAAAAGTTTTTTGTTTTTCCTAATTCTCATATTAATAATTTCACAATCTCAAGAAGAATGCTCAGCTTTTCTATCTGGGAAGGATGGAAGAATCCTGTTGTTTTCTCTTCCTCTTCCATTGCGCTTTTGCAAAATAAAAGACCTCAAAATGAACAACCAGTTATGAGTTCCACTAAAGGCCATTGTATGGTAAAACGTGTATATGTATATATTTATATGTACAGACTTGTCCAAGTATCACAAACAAAGACAATACAATGACGTTATGACAGAAATGAACACTTGAGCTCCTATTATCTAACTCTTATTTAATATTTATTTTAAAAGACTATAAAAACACTTTTTAAAGATCACCAGGTTAATTAAGACAGTGAATATTTTAAAGCATCTGTTTCCACAAATGTTTAATGTTTGATGCCATTTCAATTCTCCAGGCATTCAGATCAGTAGTCATCCAAATTTAGAAAATGATATTCTAAGTCTGTATATCACAGTTCATTAAAAATTTGTTTTCTCAGCACAACTCAGGTTGGCTCTTTAAGTCAATGGTGACTTCACACCTTGAAGGACTGAACCATACTATCAATATGTTGTGGAAGGTCTAATAAACTTTCATCCATGTTTGAAAATACTGTTATTTGAATACTATCATAAAAGTAAAAATCACAGAAAGGGATCTGTTAGCTAATTAGCAGCTGCCTGAATTGGCATACATAATTATTTGCATTAAGTTCTGGAACACAAAACGAATGCATATAAGTAATAACCATGCTTAATACACTAGACAGATCTTATAATTAAGTACAAAAACAATTTTAAGGTCATGAAGAAAAAATCTAGACTTAAAACTATCCTGAGATGGGACTTCATATTCTAAATTTTACTCTTAAACGAGTATTTTGGAATTTTTGGGAGATAGCATGCTTCAAAACTGGAAACCAGAGACCATTACCTAACTAGTATAATTGATAAGAAGTAGCCCCACAACAAAAGAGGGATAAAATGAGGAGGGAAGGGGGATTGGGGATGTTGAAATATTGCCTGAAGCTACTGTTAAGGATATTCAATAAACACAATCAAACATTCTTTTGAATAATAAACAGGAAAAAAATTTTTAAAAAGTAGGACTTAGGGTTTTAATAAAAGTATTTTGAATTCTACTGGTTATTAACACCTAATCCTGTTTTTTTTCTTTTACTTCTAGATTTTTATTCAAGTATCTTGGAAGTGGAAAAATTATTTTCCTTTTAAAAAAATAATTAAAAATGCAAAACATTAAGTAGGAGATTTCATAGTCTTTATATACCCAGCTTCTTAAGAGTTAAGATTTATCCATAGTTTTTTGTCTTTTACATCAGCCAGATAAATCCATGTGTGAATTCCTCACTTCTGTTAGATTTCTAAAGTTCTAAACCACTTCACATGACAGGATCCTGTACACGTTTCCCTAAATGTAATTACTATAAGAATAAATATGTTCTAGATTATTACCCTGACTCACAAGCATGTGTCTTCAATTTTATACTAGATATAAATCCTGAATAGGGAATAAGCTAAAAAAAGGAAAAAAAAAAAGCTAAAATTAATTCAACCACAATACGGTTTCTTAATACAACCAAGAAAGAATATTGGTGGTGATAAGGAGCAGTATATCCTGGCCTTGGGCAAAATCCCAACAGCAAAAAGCTCATACTTTCGTGCAATGGTAATATATTTTGTGTGAAGGTATCCAGCCTGAGCATTAGAGGATATGGTGTTATAAAACAATACAGTTAGGGTTAGGGTCTGAGAGACACAGGACCAACAGTTCCAGACACTAGGGCTGGAATAGGCAGGACAAGGGGATCATGGTAGGACACAGTATTGCTGCCTCCAAACCTTTCTAAACTGGAACAGCAATAGTGATGTGTACCTCGGGCGCAGCACCAAGATTTCTTTATGATTAGGGTTCAGAGAGCCAGAAATCCCACAGTCCCTGGGATACTGGGGCTGGAAAATGGTGTCATTTCAGGGCACCAGCATTGCTGCCTCTACACCTTTCTAATGATGGCCACCCATAGAGATTGGAAACTCATTTGCAGTACCCAAGTCCCATTAGAGTAAGGATTAGGGTTAGGGTTCAGAGAGCCACAGAGCCTACAGCTCCAGGGACACTGGTTCTGGCAAAGGCATGCCGAGAGGGTTATGAGAGGGCACCAGCATGGCTGCCTCAACATTATTCCAATACGGCCCACCCTTGGTGATGGGAACCTCAGGTGCAGCCCCAAAATACTATTCTGTTTTACATCGGGTTCACAGGGCCAGAAAGCCTACAGTCATGGGACACTGGAAAAAGCTGGAAAAAGCATGCCAAGGGGATCATGGCAAGACACTAAAAATGCTGCATTCACATTTTTCCAATGTGGGACACCCACTGACATGGGTACCTCAGCTGCAGTCATCATTCCATTAGGGTTAAAGTTAGTGTTCAGACAGCCACAGAAGCTGCATCTCTAGGGACAGTGGGACTGGAATAGGTATGCCAAGCAGATAATACTTAAGTTTTAAATTAATTAGGAGGTTTTTTGTGTGAACTATGTTGCCTACTTTTGAAAATATTTCCTACTAAAGGATTTTTGTTCACAACAGCTAAATGTCTGGTATTTTTACTAATAAACGTCTTTAAGAATGATCTGTTACCCACTGAGACAAAGACCTCTGGTGATGATGCAGCTGAAATTCATGAAGCAGTAAAGAATCTGTGACCTCCCAGAGCAGTGATCCACACTCACTGCAGCAACCATGCAGAACAGGTATTTTACTTTACTAGAGCTAGAAAGAGTTTCAGTTTTCTAAGTCCAGAGATGATGCAGCCTCTCTCCTTTGCAGAAAGACACTTTGATCATGATTGTCTTGCTGCAATATCTAATGTTAAATAGGACTCAACTTCTTGACATTCTCTCTTCTTTCCATGCAGGATGGCATTGGCAATATCTTTAGAAAGATTTTTTTTAATGTTAATTTCCAATAGAAAATTAATAGCATGGAAAATAAAGAACATTAGATAACATCATTGGAAAGAAAAATCCATGAGTTATTAGTATGTTTTCAACAGTCCATGGATCATTCTTTTTCTTGTCTGTGATTCAAGAGATGTATCAACTATCACAGAGATATATGTGTGTAACAGAAGATTCATTTTATTTTGCAGATATTTTCAAATGAACGCCCAGCTTCTAATCTTCTTTAATCTATTACCCTTTGGTGTCAACATTCCCTAAATTTTATCTTCCCCTTCTTGTATGTATTTCTGCAAAGCCAAGAAAGGATACTCCTAAAACTCTAAGGGTTATCTGATTACAGGTTTTACAAATATAACAATATATTTTTTTATATGTGACCACAAAATACTGCACCTCCATGGTACACTTTCACACTTCTTAACTAAGAATCATCATTTGAAGGTTACAATGGGAAAATAAGGGTTATTTTTCAAAGACAAATACATGAGAGCACAATGTGACTCAGGTGTATGGCACATTCAGTAAGCCATTCTGTTGTTAAACAGCAGGACGTCAAATACACATTGCTCATGAAGTGTATTCAATACATTTTAAATATTCTTTGCAAGTATTGTAATCTGTAAACAAACCTTAAATAAGACAATCTTTATTTCAGCATTGAATTTGGTCCTAGGTCAATAACAAAATCAATAATAAAATCAATATGCCATTCTACTGATTGCCAGTATGAAAGAGTAAATTAAAAAAACACAGCAATTCTTTGGTCTTGAAACTACAGATGCTCATCTTTCCTTATCATAAAATGACTCTAATGCATCTTTCTTTCTTATTTAAATAAGTCTATAATACATTTAAATAAGTCGCTTGAAAGTGGTTTAAGAGTTTTCAGAAGGACATCTTTTTGCCCATTTCAGTACACATGGAAAAGAAAAATATGAAGACTGTCTTGTCTCTTTTTATCCATCCTTATGTCTTAGATTAGATTTTATATTTAAAAAAATAATAATTTAGAATTATAACATCTTTCAAGATGGAAGGGTAATATATAGAGCACAAGATTAGTGTGGCCTATTGTAGCGGGCTGGGTGGCTACACCCCGCCTGGGTGCCAGGTGCCCACTAAGTTGCTCTATCACTCCTTTTTCCCACTGGGACAGGAGAGGGAATAAGATGGAGCACAACCAGCAGGGTGAGATAAGGCAGTTTTATTACAGTAAAAGAAAGGAATAAGCAGAGATCTGCACACGCAAAAGCTAAAGAGAAAAAGAAGGTCAGTCTCTACTTCCCATCAGCAGTGATGTTCTGACACTTCCAGGGAAGCAGGGCTTCAGCACACATAAGGGTTCCTCCAGAAGGCAAACACTGAAAACTCATGAGTGCCTCCACTTCCCCCTCTCTCCCTTAGCTTTTATATCTGAGCTGACGTCATATGGTATGGAATATCCTTTTGGCTGATTTGGGTCAGATGGCCTGCTTGTGTCCTCTCCCCGGATCTCGCCCGTTCCCATCCCCTTTGGTGGGGGAAGGAATGTCAGAGGGGCAGAACTGCTCGGCAGTAGCCAAAACACTGCTCTGTTATCAACACCCATCCAGCTATCAATGCAAAGCACAGCACTGTAAGGGCTGTGACCTTTACCTCGGTCAGACCCAATATACCTAAGAATGGTTAACTATTTTGAATAAAATAACTTGAAACGTGTGTCAGAAGACTTTACAACAAAGCCTCAAGTTTTGGAAAGAGTATCAGTTTAAGTAAAAACAAAACCCAGGAGAAATACAGTAAATTTTGAACTATTCAAATCTTCGTAATGAAATGTGCATGTTCTAAGTTCACATTAATGAATATTCGTTGTAGATATATTTTTAGACATTCTTCTCTGGTCCTCCTGAAAATCTGCACCCTGTAAAACTTCAGATGTATGAGATTTGAATCAGAGAGGTTTTTGCAATGTTAAAAAATGCTTTTAAGGTCTACAACAAAGATATTTTATCAACAACTGTAAACCATTTACTTCTGAATATAGTACTATGTACTAGCAAAGATATTTTCAGATTAAAAATATTAAAAATATAAAGCAAATAAAAAGAAAGTTTATTTTTATATTGCCTCTATAAAGGTCTCATGGATACAGTCATTAGAAAAGTAGAAAATTGCCCATCCATTCCATGTGCCATTCTTCTTTTACCTAACTTTAGAACTTTTTATTGCTACCCATCAATTCTAAGTACCCTCCAAGTAAGAACAATCATTACTGTAAAATTTGTAGCAGGCTTTGTACTCATCCATCTCCCACAGCACAGTCTATTTCTGTCTTACAGACCACAAGACAGAGCCTTAACTAGAGTTCTGGTGAGTGATGGGGAATATTTGATAACAGTACCAAGGAAAAAAAGTCTATTCTATAGTGAGCAGTTTCACATGATGGATTGCATGTTATTTTAAATTTGCATTACATATTAGGAAAGATCGATAGTAAAGAAAGAGTATGGAAGCATAAAATTAGTGAGATAATACAAAATGTCCCTTGGTGTCTGTACCAAAGTATAAAAAACTGTCTTCTATTTTATTCTGAATATGTGTTAACGAAACAAGTCATCTCATATACTTCTCTGCTTAATAAGAAGAAAGTTGATCAAACTCAATCTCTGGAAATGGTAGAAGAGAGACATAATACTGAAACAAAGCATAGAATCTCAAAATAATGATTCTAAACTTGAAATTTTAAATTCACCTTTTACCTGTGTTCAGGAAAACTTCCCTGTCGGATTATCCAGAAGCCACTCTGGCAGTCACAACTGCACCACATGTAATAGAGCTGCAGGGTCCCTGGAGTACCCTTGACAAGTTTACAGGGAGCTATCAGCCACACTGAACCCAGATATCAACTCTGGATTTGCAACCTTTAGTCTATACTAACGTTTCTTCATTTGTGTTTTTCATTAGCCATGTGGGATATATTGGATATGATAAGCAGGAAAATATCACAGTCAGGAAGACAGAAGGGTTACTAATTAAGAAACTTGAGATACTGAAAAATGTATTTTACTACACAGTTTATACATGGGAGCTTTTTGCAGTTTCACATTAAATTAATGAATCAGAGTCTGTGAACACTGACAAATGCTTGGCCAAGCACTGCAGATTCTCTGGTGTGCTCACTTCTGTATGTACAGGGGTGTGCCGAGTGCTAGCGTGAGCAACTTCCTCGGCACTTGAGTTGCTTACTTATGCCATTTAAACAAATGCTTGTATCTTCCTTGTTTTACTAGTTTTCAGACTTCTATTGACAGTCTCAGAGCTTATCTTGCTATCTGAATATGCAGCTCCTTTAACTTTAGAGCAGACTGTCAGAAACAGGCCCTTTTAAGGGAGTTGTTGTGTGCTATTGGAATTTGGGCTGTGAGGATGCTGCCTTCCCATGCCCCTGGCACTGAGAATTGTGCATTATCAGATCCAGGGTGTTTTTTCCGTCTCACTGGGATGGATGTGGCTGCTGCTGATCCTGTTGTCAGGTCTGGGCAATGGCAAGACTGAACATGGATTCCAGAGATACAGCTGGAGAAGTACGTGCATGCATACACACGCACACACTCCACCAGCTTGTCTGGCCACAAAAAGCAACACAGACAGAAAACATTGTCATGGCACTCACATAAATACCTCCAGCTCTCACATACACGAACACAGCTAGCCAGTGCTGTCATTTTTTCTGCTAGTCAAGTTTGAAGTTTACCAATGTAAACACATACAGATTCACGGGATTGAAATTCCCTAATGGAAAAATACACTCCAGACTCTACATGCTGCAGGCATCCCTAAGTACTCTCTGTGAACTCTGTCCCCTTTTCCAGGTGCTAGCCTCTAGGTACGTACACACAGAGTGAAACTGTACAGAAAATTGTGAAGAACATGATTTAATAACAAGATAGGACAGACTGCAGTGATCAGGTACAGGGCTCAGACAAGTGTGCTGCTCAGCAGCTTGTTTGCATACAATTATCCCTTCCTATTCCCTTCTCCTCTCCATTTTCTATACTTGTACTTCTGTGAACCACTTTGATCCATTTTCTTCAACCCTTTCCCCTCTGAAGAAACCCATCACTAATTACCTTTTTCCAATTTGTCCCAGTTTAGCTAAATTCATAACCAAATTTGGTATTTCTGATAGCCTTCCTGTTCTTAATCCTTACAGGAAGCCTTCATTATATGGTAGCAGGCAGGATTCCAGCCAGTTTCAGCACTGTATGTTGTAACTGAAAGAGAAAATAAAAGTACTTGTTGGGCTTTGAACATATTCTTGCCAGCTTCACTACTGCATCTTTGAACCTCTGAAATTCATTCAGCTTTCATCCAGTTTTCCTTTGACCTTTCTGGAAAAACCATGTTTCCTTCTACCTTTTCAAACTTCACTCTATTAATGTAACTTTTAGCAGGAAAATGTACATTAATAACAAAAGTATACTTGTCAAGTTTCTGTCAGGTAGTCCAGAAACCTCATTATTTTGGGGACAAGGGCTGTATTCTCAGTGTTCTCATTTGTCAGACACACAGTTACAAATTCTGAGTCGTTTCCAAAGCTCTTAGTCAGAATAGTGCTCACATTTTTTTCTGCTTTTTACAACTAATTTCAAAAGTATATTGGAACACCAGAGTTGTGCATAGGTGTTAGGATAAATATAATGTACATGATGTCACAAGCTGCAGAACCAATGGTTCTTACTGATATACCTGAGATTTCAGGCAAAAAACAATCCTAGGCTTGTCCAAGGGAAAATCCACTTGCCTGTAGAAAAATCTCTGCACTGGAAAAATGTCAGTCATAGAAAATGAGCTCAAAACAGAAATAAAGGTTAACATCCATGTCAAGGTCTGAAGTGCAAAAAATGGATCTCAACAGCTTTTACCAGCTTTGACTGAATCCCCACACACCCTGTCTACCCAGGGACCCAGGATATACGATTTGATCCAGGCCTGGTAAGACCATTGGAGGTGGGCCTGTCTCCATTTGTGTCTCCTAGAAAGACCCTTCATGTCCACACTGAAGTACTTGTCTCCAGTCATGGACATGTGGCTTCGTCCCTTGGACTGATGTCTTAGACCACCATTTGGCAGCCTCATGCTCCTGCTGGAAAATAATCCCAGCCTTGGCTCAATGCTCACCCAAAGTCCCCGGGACTGTTGGTAGGGTTCCTTGGTGGCTTTGGTGCTTCCTGCCACATTCATACCCTGCCAGACAGCACCTGTCGGGGGGTTACAGCCAAACCTGAGGTCTTCGCTGTGTTTGGCCCCATGGGAGCCATCAATCCTGGCTGTGCCCTGCCAGTCATTTCTGGTTTCTGACCCAAACTCCATGGGCACTGGCCCACTGCAGTTCAAGGCCTTGCCTCCATGGCTTACCCAAGGTGAAAAGCCTGGCCCTGAGATTTGGATCTTCCCACAGAGCCAAACTGCTGACCAGCCCCAGGCACCCGAGTGAGCCCTCTCTCACCAGGATTCAGGGCTCCTTAGGGGAAGTGTCCTCTCCCTCCAGGAACATCAGGAACAGCCTGGATGTCCTGCCCAGTTCCAAATGCCCTACATCGTCCCTGCCATGATCCTGACACTGCTCCAGATCCTCGGTGTCATGCCCCTATTTCAGCTTCAAGGCTCAGTTCCATGTCTATATCAGCTCTAGGTTCCCTGTCTCACTCCCAAGTGCCCTTTGTGATGGCCCTGCATGGCTTTGCTGTGTTCCTGACCTGGATCTAAGCTCCAGTCTGAGCCACATTCCACATTCCTTTTCCCATTCCCTGCCCCACCTCTGCACCCCATGAAATAGACCCCTGATGTCCCATAGCAATCAGAATGCTGTACAGCATGTCCCTTCTGATCCCAGATCTCTGTGAGACAGGAGGAAAACACTTGCTTAGGTGAGAGGAAAAGGGGCTTCTGTCAGAGTCCTGAGGGCACTATAAAAAGTCACCCTGAGCCCCTGCTCAGCATCCACCGTGGCCTCTTCCCACCCCTACCCATGGCCCAGGACCCCATTTCGTCTCCGGCATGGTCACTGCGTGCTGACCTGAGCAATGTTGTAGGTGTGCCTTTCTCCAGCCCTGTGACAACAATTAGTTCCTACAAGTAATATCAAGTTAGAACTTTTGCACTTCGTGTATGTGAGCGTTTTCCTAAATGTAAGAAAGAAAAGTAAGATGCATCAGTAAAAACCAAAATGAAACAAAAACTACCACGAAACAAATGCTCCCTGCCACAAGCTCACATATTTTGATGTCTTGTTTAAAAAACATGATAATACATATTCTTTCATTATTTAATATATGATCTATTTATTTATGGACATGTCCATCTATAGGCAGTTTAGAACTTTAAGTTATATGATATAGCAAGCATTTACTATAACTGCAGTGTGACAACATACTAGATTTTAACTGTTCTTAGTTGTAGGATGTTCATGCTCTGATAAGGTAATCACTCATCCTGCATAGATGGACTTTTCTGCCATTATTCTTTTTCATAAAAAATATAATTGGCTATTCAGGTTTCCTGTGTGAAGGAACCACAGACTTCAGTAAGTTAATCCCAGAGACTCAAATACAGATGGGGCTCTCGGAAATGAAAGACAGAGGAGCAATGTTATCTGTATTGCAACCTTTCTGTTCAGTTTGCAGTCTAACCGCAGCTTACACTCTGTGGTGAAGGGAAAGATAAGTTCTAATCGCTTGCTGAAGGCTATGATCACATGTATTATAAGAACCGTATAAAAAAAATAAAAGGGAAGATTGCTTCTGAACTGAATTTGAAGTTCTTTGACTGTATTTAGGGACACCTATGTACCATCTAAATGAGCTCCTATAATATTAAAGTTATTGTAATATAAAATAGGACACACATTGTTAGTGCACAAAAGAGAGTTAATTAAAACCATTGTGATTTCTGCAATTCCTGTCCTAAACTCTATCTGGTTAAAGATCGGTCCTGAGAGAAATAAAATAATATTGGTATGATGGTAAAGCTAATAAAAAAAAAAAAAATTATTCACTCAGATGTTTTCCCTGCAAAGAAGCTATCATTTGGAAACCGATAATTATTTAGAAGACCGTTTTGATGAGTGCTGCTTATTTCAATGGTGAATTTAAGACATGAGGTACAGGTTCTGAGGAGTGCAGTGTTGAGAAAAATAACACAAATATATGATGGGAGTTGGGATGAAACAGGATGGAAAAAGTAAATCAAATCAATCAGTAGCTCAATCATGTTGTCTAAGTTAAATCAATATATGACCCTACAGTTTATTTTTTTTAAAAAAGGAAAGTCTAGAGAGTTAAATCCACATGCAGCAGCGTGTTGCTATGCGCAATGCCCTAAGTTCATGTTGAGTCTTTCAGCTCTTTTTCAGTGTCTTTCTTGAGTCCTGTTATAATTTTCTTCTTCAGTAACAGTAGAAACTTGCAGAAGATAAAAACTTTATTATCTCTGGTGATGCCTTAGGTTTTAACTTTTATATTTTTCAAATCCTGTATTGCCTAGTGTGTAACTCTGAAGTTTCTTGTAGCTCGTTAGCTGCTCTTTTAGGACAGATAGACACAACAAAGCCTCTCTGAGCTCAAGGACACTCGGATTGTCCTAGGCCCAAAGGTGTAAACTAGGACTTCGAGAGAGGTGGAGAAGTTGAAGAAATTACATCATTAGCTAAAGTTTTAATTGGCTAACTTATGCTGATATGCAAATGGACCAAACCTATAAAAGTGTGAAGAACTCATGACTTGTGACATCTTGGGGTCCATTTTGGAAGCAGCCTCTGGCTCCCCAGAGTGTACCTTTAAAGGCCCTTCAAATAAATACCCACCTTTATTCCCTTATTCCTGTCTAGTCTCTGTTTCTAGGTAGCCACTCAAGGCATCACTGGTTTACTGATATACACCAATTTCTTTGGTTTAGAAAAGACTTTACAGCATTTAGAACTCATATTGAAAGAAAATAATTGAAATAATAGAAAACAGGATTTAGAATGGTTCCTGAGTTCAAATTCTTGTTCCAAAACAAGACAAATTACTAATTCTTTTTTTTTTAAAGGACTCTGTCCAATATGAAATATAGTAAATCCATAAAAACCTCCTACAATATTCACATTTTTTCCTAAAATATTCCTCATTGTTTCTCTCCATGGAATGTCACTGTTGGGGCAGCCACGACACACAGAGACACTGCACTGGATAAGGGCATAAAGCATTATATTTCAGAAAAGCAGCATATTATAGACTTCTGTGTGTTATCACTCATGTTATAAATTCATTGGCTACTAAATTACAACAATGGATTCGTTGGCTATCATTTAACTACAATATAGTACTACTGGTTACCTATAGTATAAGCATTCAAGCATTCAGAAAAATAGCAGGTTGTGTTGCTGTTTTTCTCCTTCTGATTATTTTCTTCTCATGGGCTTTTCTCATGAATAGAGGTTAACCATGCCCAAATTAATATCTGTGAAGCCTTTAGACCAGCTGTCAGCCCAAACAATGGAAATCAGTGATTTTCGAAACAGGTTACCTAAAAGAGCTGTTCCACTCCTGTGCTCTGCTTTGCTACATAGATCATGGTAGAGACTCTGATGATGATCTAATAAAGTTGGTGGTAAAAAAGTAACTGCTTACTATATATCAATACTAGCTGCTACTAATCACTGTTCTGAAAAACAACATAAAGCAAATTATAGAATGCAGGATTAGCTACATTTCTGTTGATTGAAGAAAAAGTTGATAAGTTTTCCTATTCTACTCTTCATAGTTAGGTAGTGGTTCACCTCTGCAACCAGAAATGCAATTACTTCTTTGCAAATTATTCTTCTCAACATTAGCAAAGGATGGATATAAGTTTTATATTACCTAAACATAGCAGAAATACTCTATAAGACACAGATTACAGGGAAGATTATGACACATAAAGAAAAAAGGTACTTGATAAATGAGATTAGCAGGACAGGAAGATTTTGAATACCTTCAAAGTTTAGCCTGAGACAAATCTAACCATCACTTTTTGATATTTCATGTTATATGAATTAGCTATTCCTTCCTTACGATGCAAAAAAGTAAGACAGTAAAATATTGTAATAATTTTTATACCAGCACAATGAGATAAAGGATTCTTTGAAGATAATGTTTCCCAAATGAAACAACAACTTCACATACTGTATTGAAATATTTGTATAACCTAACATCATGCATTTAACTGGAGCAATTTAACTTTTTAGAGACAAAAGTGCAGCTCAGACTTTCATGATACACAGATAAGCAGTTAAAATTATGATCCGTTGGCATGTTATTGTCCCTGCTTTGAGTAGGCAGTGAACTAGACGACTCCAAATGCCTCTTTCAAACTATTTGAAATTATTTTGTTTTCTTCTTTTGAAATCTAGGGCTATAGTGTAGGCACAATGGACCAGCATAGAATTTAAACAGCATTTCTGTAACAGCATAGGTAACTACTTGTAATCATGTATAGATGTGGAAGCAGGATGAAGGGTATTTGTTCTTTTTTTTCTCCTTTGAATTTTATGTAGGATTAATATTTTTTATTATTTATAAAAGTCTTTTAAGAAGTTAAGTACTTACATCTTCCAATCAAAATTAAATATGACAAGAATGAAAGTGGAATGGATGGTTTTACTGAAAAAAACTATCATTGCACCTACATTGAGAATATAACCTATAGACATTATTTACTCTTTCTTCTAAACTACAGCTATTTTATTTTTTTCTCCAATTAGTTTCACTGGAGAGTTATAGTTATTGCTCATTTAATGACTTCTCATATTAGAAGAATGTGTTCAATTTTCTTAAAGGCTTACTGAGATTGGTGAATGGTGAGTGTCATGAATGGAGTGGGAGCTTCAGACAAAGTTTGTTAGAGAAGCGCTCCCATGGAGTCATGTGGTGCAGAAATTCATATCTTTAATCAAATAAGAAAAGATTTTTAAAATTGGTTTTCATAAGCAGGGTACAAGTATAAACCCACTATTTTTTAAAAATGTTTTGCTATAAATGATTAATTAATTTATTTCTGTTTTCTTCTATTTTAACTTTTTGATGGTTTCCTGGATGTTAACCCCTTAGATTAGCTAACACCTCCTTTACTGTTTATGTCCTTTGCAGAATTGTCTTTTATTTTGAATCAGTTTCTGTCCAGGGCCACTGGTGAGATAATTATCTCCTTACAGAGGTAAATAACTATTTATGAGTTAAGTTTTGAGTCAAGTTACTATACTAAAAGAAATATAAACTTTGTCATGGTGGGCTTGTATTTAACTTATGTTTGTTTTGTATTTATACATTTGTCATGAAGTAAGAAATAAGATCTATTTTATGAAAAGTTGAAATAGTTTTTAATTAGTAGATGCAACAGACATGTCATAAAGTACTACCTGAACTACAAAACCAGACCAAGTTAATATTTGTTTCAATATATTGGCATGATATGCTAAGGAACACTGATGGAGTACATTTAATTTAATTTAATTTCATATGATTTCATTTCATTTTGATATGTTTGTAAGGGTCTCCTGGATTTTTATGACATTTTCATCATTATATTACTTCATTTTGCAACTATGGAAGTTAGTTGTAACTTATTTTGATCAGAGAGCCTCATTATCCCTTCCAGATTTTCAGTCTTTATTTTTGAGGAAACCGCCTACGCAAACTGCATTCCTGAGTTTAAAATTTCCGTTCTTCCAGTGGATGACAGCTGTTATGGAGATGTAGCACTTAACCTTGTGCTTCCCCCTTTTGCCCTCATTGCTTTTAATTAACTAGTTCTAATCATTCTCAAACTGCCAAAAATAGAAGAATATTGCCTCTTACTGTAATTCACTCCCTGTCAAAGTCATGAGGCAGCAAAATTTCCTGAGAAACTGAAAATTTGCAAGTTTTCAAGCCAAACTAATGCACAAATATTTAAAGATATTTTGACAGTGATTTTTGTTCTTCTTCAGAGCAAGCACATCCTGAAACTGTTAGTAAACCTGAATATTTATACACTGAGGTTGTGCAGTGGCACTGGCAAGTCTATAAGGTTTAATTTTTTTTCCCCCCAGAGTATTTGACATTATAATTTAGTTCCCAGGGAAGCAGTGCTAAATTAAGATGATATGAAGAACATCATAACCAATGTTTGGAAGCCACTACTAATTTGTGATTCACGACTGGATAAAAAATTCAGACTTATTTACAATAAATCATATGTCTATATTTTTTTAAATTTAATATCAAACATGGGAAAAAAATATTAAACCAGGGGGTTTTCTTCAGGCCACTGTGGTCCTTCTGCTACACAGATGCTGAAACAGAAAAGGCACATTTGTCTCCAAAACAGGATACGCTGGTCTTGTAACTAAAGAAAATAGGTAAGCAGCAGCTGTCTTTTGCAAAGAATCTACCTTATTTACAGTTCTGGTCTCCTTATTGAACTCTTAGGTTTTACTTGCTGTGCATTGTGATGAAATAGTGTTCAAACCCCTTTCGATTGTTTCTGTTTAGAGAATGCTTCTCTGTTTTTCTTCATTTTGGTAGTCTAAATACTGATGTATTGTGTGTATTTACAGAGAAGCTCAGGAGTCCGGAAGAGATCTGGCAGGGATGATATAACATGTCATTCTGTGACTATTTCCAGTCACTTCAGGTAGTGTTACAATGGTCAGTAGAAACTGGGCTGAATTGAAACAGTGATACAAGCCTTCTCAAATTTTGAATACATTTTCTAAGCTCTTGTCAATTTATGCTTTGAAGTAGTGAAGTAAAGTTCAAGACTCTGAAATACCTCAAAACTACAACAATAACAAAAAACTGATTCACAGCTATTAAAAATTAGTGGTTTTGACTCGAAGCACTGTCTAATGGAAACCTGAGGAAACAAATCTTGAAAAGTATGCAACAGAATAACTAAATGGCTGTAGACATCCCACAACATACTATAATCTCATATGAAGAACGGAGATCTAGCACTGAGCACATCATCAAACATATGTGCACAAACATATGTATATTGTAACAGCAAAGAAGATCCCAGAATCAGAACAGAATGAAAATGTAGCTCTATGTGCTGTCCTAGTAACCCTAATCAGAGGCAATGCTGATTAAGACAGGTAGGATGACAAAATAAAACAAGTATGTTCTTTTCACCTGTATGTCTTGAAGAATCTCTATCATGGCCATCTATTGGACCCTTGAGAAATGCCTCAAGAAGATCAGTCCTATTTTATTTACTCTTCAGTCAGAAAGCAGCTGAGTAAGAACATCTTATCAATAATTCAGGGAAAACAAACCAACAGAAACCCAGAAGCGTCACCATTTTTCTCTTCTGATTTTAGTATCAATTTCATGTTATTTTGTTACACCCAAGTCCAGTACAAACAAAATACAATGTCTAAAATTAGTTGATGCATAAAAAGGCCAACCTGGAAGCAGAGACTAGACAGGGTAAGGGAATAAAGGTGATATTTATTTAAAAGGCCTTCAAAGGTACACCCTGGGGAGCCAGAGGCTATTTCCAGAATAGACCTCAAGATGGACGACAAGTCACGAGTTCTTCCCACTGTTATGGGTTTGGTCCATTTGCATATCAGCACAAATTCGCCAATTAAACTTTAGGTAATAAGGTAACCACACCCCCCAACTTGCCCCCCTTCTCAAGATGCTGGTTTACACATTTTGGGCCTAGGACAGTCTGAGTGTCCTTGAAGAGCAAGCCCGGAGAGGCTTTGTTATGTCTGTCTTAGCATGAGAGAACAGCAGCTAACAGGCTTCAAGACAGTTCAAAGTTACACACTAGGAATACAGAGAGTACAGAATTTGCAAAACATAAAAGCTAAAACCTAAGGCATCACAGTGGTTTTAGAAAAGTCATTTTGCAATCCATAATAGGAGAATAGAGTCCTATATTTCCGAAAAACACCAGCTTGCTTTATTTTTACTCTGCCATATTTTCTTGTGTTTATCTTGACTTACTATTCCAGCTACACATGTGCATGTTAAGTATTATGGTGTCAAAAAAACCTCTGAAATGAAATATATTAAAATAAATATTCTATTTTGCTTAACCACTTTTTTTTAATGATTGCTGATGATGCCTTTAACCAAAATCTTAAAAGGGGAGTAAGCTTGGGGAAATTACATCATTAACTGAAGCTTTAATTGGAGAATTAACCCTGATATGCAAATGAACCAAACTTATAAAAGTGTGAAGAACTCGTGACTCAGGGTCCATCTTGGGAGTAGCCTTTGGCCTGCCCAGGGTGTAGCTCTGAAGGCCCTTCAAATAAATACCTACCTTTGTTCTCTTATTCCTGTCTAGTCTCTGTTTTTTAGGTGGCCACCTCAGGTATCAATAATAAAAAGTGAAGAAATAAGAAAAGCAATCTATATTGTCACCACTGAGCAAGCTGTTTTACAGGACATTAATAATTAAATTCTCTCATAACTAGTGAAAAAGAAGTCAAAGTGAAAAAAGTAAATAAACAGAAGCACTCACAACCCTCTAATGGTCATAACAGCTTTGGTTATGACTAGAACGGATAATAACATAAATTGTATCATTGAAAGGGTGGTCAGACATAGGAATAGGCTGCCCAGGGTAGTGGTGGAATCACCATCTCTAGAAGTGTTCTAGAAGCTTGTGGTTGAGGCCCTTGGGAATATGGTTTTGTGGTGGACACGGTGGGGCTGGGTTAGTGGTTGGACCTGATGACCTTTTTGGTTGAGGTCTTTTCTAATATTAATAATTCTATGATTCTATATCAAGCTGGATTAATGACACTATACTTAGAATAACAATAGAGAAAGAAGACTTTTGAGATGGCTATGATTTATTTCTAAGCATTGAAGAAATGAATATCCAGACATAATATTTTGAATAGATCTTCTTTAATATATATGATTGCAAAGAATGCTAAGAACACATAAGTACTGCTAATATCAAAAGAGCAGGGGATAGACTAACTCAGGAAATTACTGTAATAGCCATTCCAGATAAACATCTGTAACCTCAGCTGCACAGAGAGCTCGAGGCAAACCTTGAAAGAGAAGTTCAGACATGAGTTAATTAATGTTATAAAACAGGTATAATGGGGATATGATAGGATTTTTTAGAGATGGAATTCTATTTAGAGGTGTTATATATAGGCACTTAGGCTGTTTTAAGCATGCCAGGATATAGAAATGCATGTGTCATTATTTCTCAACATTTTAAACAAAGACTTGAAGAAATTAAACATAACAAAATATGCAAGATAGTTAAAAATAAATCAAAACAAATAAATGTGGAAACGTTCCTAAGGAATAACGGTTTTTAGTATCTTTTTTGTGTTTTCCAGGATCTAAAATATACCTTACTTACAGAAAATATGCTAAAAAGGCTTTTATGCCATTAGAAAATTGTGGGTTTAAGGTCAACTATAGCTTCTAATTCATCTAGTAGCAGAGTCAATATTTGCAATTCAAAGAGAACAATGCCTTGGACTTCTTTATGCAAGTCAGAAGGGAACTATTTTAACTGGAATAACATAATGGTTAGTCATTAACTTGATGCTGCTACCTGGCATAGGGATGTACATGCACTTTTTGCTCTCCTTATAGCAGAGATAATTTGCTCTCCTTATAGGAGGAGATAATTCTTCTGAGATCATTCCTTCTAGGTGTACAGAACGCATAAAAACTTCCACTATTATTAGTGTGTCCTGAATTTCTATTTCAGGACTACTATATTTACATTTACATGGCATCTCCTTCCTTTAGTTACTTTTGATTAAGGGCTCTGTTGTACCTAAAGAAGAATCAATTTAATTCCATTGTCTTTATTTTATCTTATTTTATTTTATTTTATTTTATTTTATTTTATTTTATTTTATTTTATTTTATTTTTATTTTTATTTTTATTTTAGTTGAATTGCATTAACTTAATTTCTGATATTTTTGTCTTATGTTTTGTGTAAATGGATAAAATAATGCCTCTCACTGGAGAAACATAGAAAATAAAATCCGGTTCAGGATTTAGACAACTAAATGGAGGCACCTGAAAAAAAAATATCAATATCTCGGTTATATTTCCCACTTTTCATTTTACCTTATAGAAATCTAGTCAAAGCAGTCAATGGAAACCAGAGTAAAATATAGTGAGAAGATGTTAAAATTATTTAGTTGTTTTGTGCTATTTAGGACAACATTTCTTATATAAGGTACCTATATAAGGTTGATGGATATAAACTAGTATTTGCAGAAAACAGTCCTAAAAGTTCAGCAGCTCTAGATGACACTGGATGACTAACAGGATTTTGCCCTCAGTGCCTACTTTAGAGAGGACTGAATCAGCATGGGAATTTAAAATGAGTGAAACCAAATATTTATGAACCATTTTCATCACAGCCTTAGAATCCACACTTTCTATTGTTTTCCTATCATTTCTGCCTTTATAGTTCTTGAGGAATCTGTTAGGTTATCACTAAAAGGAGTCAGAATATTTAATCTAAAAAGACTAATAATAAAGTAAAATAAGAAATACAGAAATTCAATCTGATTAATAAAAGCTTTGTAATAGCTATAGCTGTGGCTTGTGTGTTCTCATTAATTTCAATCAGTTCTCTAAGTAAAAAAGTGTGCAGCTTCCTTGAGTATATTTGAATTAGAGCATCAAATATTAATATTCAAATGAAGTATCTGTGGGAATCTTTCAGATAAATGCATATGTACAATGGCATACTGAAATGGAAGTATTTTATGTTGGCTTTTCTTGTTCAGGGCAGTGTAGACACAAAAGGATTTTTGAATATATAGCAGGTCATATAGTGGTTGGACGAGATGATCCTTAAATGTCCTTTCCAACCCAAGCCATTCTCTGTAATTATGTTAAGCCGGTTGCCTTCAGAATTAAATCTAGCATTTTCATCACCAGCAAAAATATGTGAGTTCACTCAGGGCTAGCAATTCGATCACAGTAGCATCATATCTTTGAGTTATACAAGCTATTTACAGAATAACATATCTTCTCATCAGAGTTTATTTTCTTTGTAACCAGAATTGCTTTTATTTGGTACATATTCTTCTGCCTTCCGTATAATTATGATTCTCAGATGTGGTAACTATCTAAGAGTTTATACAGGTATTTTACAGATCAGGAGAAAGAGACTGCTTTTATCACCTGTAGACTGATGCGATTTAGTGCCTGTTCACTCTGAACAGAAAATCTAAAACAAGTTGCAGGAAATACATTTAACTACTAAAACTTTTTGAGTACAATTCTAGTAGAAGTCATCACCTGTAAATCTTTTCATCTGGGACTAAGAAATCACCTAAACAGATTGATGGAAACTATTTTAAAATAGTTTTTTGCCAGTGATCAAGTTTTTAAGTTAAGAAATATTGTGAATAAATAGCATGGAAAATCCAAAGAGACTTTCATTTATGCAACCAAGCTGAGACATAGCAAATAACATCTAATGTTGACTTTTGGGCAGTAGTTCATGCTGACAGGAAAAACACTGGCCTCAAATGTAAATTACATGCTACTATTCATTTTTGTTAATATCCTAAAAGAGATGTTAATGGGGGTGAAGATTTCAGAGAAAGAATAAGAATGTATAGAGAAGTATAAAATGAGTTGTCTTATAAACCCTATCTTAAAAATGGCTAAAAAAATGTTTCTTGACTATATGGAAACTAGTTACTATTATTTTTTGAATAGCAAAAAAAAATATGTATTTCACAAAAGAAAGTGTATCATAAAAACATGTGGTAATAAATTATATAAACCAGAAAAATATTCTAATTAATGAGCTGGCTTTCATATTATTTAGCCTTATTTTGAGGAAGATTTGTATTTTTTTAACCTCTACTGATGTTTATTGCATCCAGGTTGTAGTTACTTTGACTAGTACATATTTTTTTGTTCATTAAATAATCAAAATCACTGTGAGATATACAAATAATTGATTCCTATTATTATAGTTAATGATGCATAATGCCTCTTCTAAAAAAGTCTGTACATCATTCTTTTTCAGCCTCAATTTTAAATTATGTAAGTTCTATTCAGGAAGAAAATAAAAGAATTTTTCTTGGTAATTAGATGCACTTATATGAGTTATTACCTCTTTGGCTATTATGAATTTAGATAGAACATGGTCTTTTCCTGGTTCATATTTCCCTGACTGTCCTCCAAATGTTACCTCCTGCCGCTGTGCGGCCTGGCTGGTGGAGGAAGCTGTTGCTTTTCCCTAAGAATTCCTGGCTCAGGAACTCCTGGCGATGCTCAGCACCTCGCATACAGCTTCTCTCCGACCCGTGCGATGGAGGCACGCGGCCAAGCCCACACAGAGCTTGCTAGCTCGAGCGGTATCAGAAGTAAAGAGTCCAGAGATGGCTCTTGCGAGGGATCCGATGTTTTATTTCTGACCGGCACGCAGGCTGGCCAGGTAGCAAGAGAGCGGGCTCCGCCCACCAAGTTCTTTATCAAGGGACACAGACAGGGGAGGGACAACAGCTGAGGGCCAATGTGGTGTGACCCAAGGTTAGAGTGACTGTCTGGCTGCTGACCAACCAGGGGGACCCTCCTCACACAGGTCACAAGACCAGGTGAGGGGATCCTGGCCAGCTGTCTTGTGGGGGGTGTTAGATCTCTGAATTCACCCACCACTGAGCTGCTGAGCCCCCTTGTTCCCCAGCCATCCCAGCTGGTGGCTCGGGGACTACAACAACCTCCCTGTTTAAATGTTAGATTTAGACCCCTACTTGAATAAGAAATACCAGTCAGTTTATGAATACAGAAAATTCTCTCTGAATATTTGCTAATGATAACATTTATTTTTGGTTAAAAAAAAAAGGACAAACCAATAAAAAACCCAGAGAGGCCATTATACATGGTTTTGTTTCATATATAGGATTGGTTTTGCTGTTTCAGGGACAGTAAAAGCCCTATAATCTTGTTGAAGCATTTTTTAAAAACTGATGTCATATAGTTTTCTTCAAGGAGAAATTAAAAACCTACAAAAAAATTCCCAACAAAAATTATAGGCTTAATTCCTGTGTGCTGGAAAGTTTCTTTTTGCTGGACTACTATAAAAACTCTAGCACTGTGAAGTTCTGCTACTACATTGTAAGTCATTATTTCTGTGCAAAGATGGGTTGTTACACATGTATTCCCAAATGAAAAGATTCCTGAAAATCAGACCGATTTGGTTGTGAGGAAAGGATAAAAAATAACAGCAGTAAGAGTGGAAAGACATTTAAAATATAAGAAGAAATTTAAAGGAAATCAAAATTTTTTGCAGCTGTCTGTACCTTTGTTCTTGCTCTCTTTCAGTGGTTTATTATCTTCCTTTGTCCTGATAGTACATGAAAGCCACTTTGCATGTAGAATGTACACACAAATAGAGTGGGGGGAACAGTTGTTTAAAAAAACTAAGTGTAACATATTTTTTAAAAGTCACACAAATTTAAAGTCTAGTTCACTGCATGTAAGTGAATAGAATAATAAACATTAGGTGGATTCATCCTACTTGGATCAATAAAAGCTGGAGTTTTAACACCTGTTCCAGCTCTTTTGTTTCACTTGTGTGCACACTTGCACTGAAAAGAAAAAATAAAAGGAGAAAATAACAGTGTTTGCCATCTGTTTTTCCATATTCTCATCACTGACTGTCCATTAAATTGCAGCTTTTCCATCTTTGTAGTCCAGCCATTTCAGAATTATTCTACTCCTAATTTCCTTGCTTCTTTCCTGTAACATGTGATTTTCCCATACTGCATGTCCAGTACACATTTTTTTTTGTGCCAGCCAAATTCTATGGCTATTTGTTTCTCAGTTCTTTTAACAACTATCGCTTTTCCCAACAAGTTTTTAAGCAATAATGTCTCTGATCAGGACTCAAATTGGGTTATCATAGGGTACCCTTTCTTTAATTGCTTCATGTAATTAAAAGTAGACCTAATTCCTAATCTCTTTAAGTTTGACTGGAAATAAACAAATTTCCAGATACTATTTGAGATGCTGGAGTGACCTGAACCATGACCTGGAAAAGAAAAACACACTTTTCTACAAAAGAAGCCAGATATACTGAGTAAACCTGAGCTTCAGTCTATAGGAAATCTATAATACTTACAGCACACAACAAAAGGAATCAAATGTCTAGTCAAAAGGACAAATGCTTGAAACCACAAAACTTCTTAGCTATTGATGTAAAGAAGACTGTTTTTGTTTCTTTAAGTGCTTTTAAATATTTTCCAAACTGAAAAGCTTTAAGGAAACTAATTAAGAACTTGTATTAGGAGAATGATGTTTAGACATGCATTTTTTAAAGGGAATTCAGGTAATGTCAGTTCAGAGAACAGACAGAAGGAATAGCCAGTAAATACAGGATTTCTGTCCAGTTTGTGATTTAGATGTTTTCTGACAAGTTACTAAAACTAGACTATGAGATAAATTGGCTTTTTGGCACATGCACTCTAAATGAAATAATCTCATGAAAAATGCTAAATAAAATGAGCATTTGTTGTTGTTGTTGTTGTTGTTGTTGTTTCAATTCTGTTCACGGTATTTGCAGTGTTGGACAACAAGGACAGAACTTGTCTGAATTTGTAACCTGAAGGGCTCTATAGCAATGGCGCTGAAAGCCTTTCCACTAGCCATGGTGGTGGAAAAGCAGGTTTCTCTCAGAGACTCCAGGCTTGTCTTCTTCTAAACTCTAAACTCTTCAAGACTAGAACAAACATATTTTATCCACATTACGTTGTGTTTGTCCATGGAACACTTCTGAGCTCCACAGATGGTCTCATGGCCTTAATCTGCAATTACTGTTTTCTGCTCTTTCCTGTTTCAAAGCCCTGGAACAATACAAAGGCAGTTTTTTAGCCCACTGAGCTAATATTTTATTAGCTTGAAAGTCCTGGTATGTGGATGCAGGGAGAATTGCTAAGGGCTAAGAGCACTACGAAATAATTAAAAAGACTTTAATGGGTGTCTTGGGGTGATTTCATGCTTGTTGTATCCCCTATCACCGCTCTATGCCCAGATATGATCCTGAGCCTTTCTATGCCTTTAAAACTGGGTGCAAGAAAGAGAGAGAGAAAATATTGAGCAAACTTTCCAAAACAGTTTGTGGTTCAAGGACACGGAGATTAGCTGCTGCTGCTGCTGAGGAGCAAGGGAAGCAACCTTTCTGCTTCTCTCAGCTTTTTGGCTCTGTTTCTCCAGAGAGAGAGAGAGAGAGAGAGAGACTGGGAGTTAAGATTCTTTCTGCGATTTTGGCTTTTCCCTTCTTCTTTTCTGGACTGTTTCAACATCAGAACACCAGAACTCACTGGGAAAATTTCCACCTTAGGCCCCCTGACGCCGACCCAGCTTCGAGGAGGAGGAGAGAGACCACAGCCACAGAAGGACTCTAAAATCTTCCCCGGTTTCTCTCCACAGCGAGAGGTTTTGTTGTTTAGCATTATTATTCTTTTCCTGTGTGTTTGTTAAATAAATAGTTCTTTTTCCTTCCCTTTCCTCTGAGGAGAATCTTTTTTTTTTCCCGAACCTGGTAGGGGAGAGGTGGCTGTAACCTGCCTTCCTTTGAGGAGACGTTCCTTTTGGACATTTCCCTGAATTTGGCCCAATGGGAGAGGCAGTGAAAACTCTGTAGTATCCCAGTATGAACCGTATCACCTTTATTACACTCTCTGTTCTGTTTTGTTTTCAGTAAAGCACAAGAGACCCACGAAAGAGCTGACATTTATCCAGTGTTCATGAGCAAGGAACCAGGACCCAGAAGTGAACCTGAAAATAGTTATTTTTCAACATAGATTTATCCTGTAAATTCTTAGACTTCTAATCGTGATCTAGTAAACCTCCCTCTCAGCAGTTTTGGAAATGCGAAGAGTCCAGGGTTCCTGAGATGATTTAGGAGAGATAAACGGTGATCAGACATACAGCTCCTGGAAATTTAAGCTTCGGGATACAGGGCAGAGAGCTTAAAAAATACATTGCAGCATAGCATATGGGCAAGTAGCATTTCGGATTAACATTCTACTCTCTTCAGTCCCATTTCTACAGGCAAAAAAACGAGGTGAATTCTTTGCAAGTTTGCCTTCCAACTGAGAAAATGTCAGGCAATTCAGAAGGAAGGAAGGAAGGAAGGAAGGAAGGAAGGAAGGAAGGAAGGAAGGAAGGAAGGAAAGAAAAAAGAAAGAAAGAAAGAAAGAAAGAAAGAAAGAAAGAGAAAGAAAGAAAGAAACAAGCAAAAAACCAAAAAAATAAAAAGAAAGATNAGAAAGAAAGAAAGAAAGAAAGAAAGAGAAAGAAAGAAAGAAACACCCCAAAAGCCCAAAAAATGACCAGAAAGATTTTGACAGACATTTTTTTTTTAATTTTGAATGAAAAGCTTTATCAAAACTATACAGTTTAAGTGCAACAAAATCTGTCTAGTTCTGTCAAAGTTCAGTAATTAGTGAATACGCTTCTCAAGCAGGTTGTAATGTCTCATGTGGGAATCAAGCTTCAGAAGTGTAGGAACTGATTTTATTTCGGATATATCAAAATCTCATCAATACGTATCTTATTACTCTGTATAAATTTTATTAGAGAATTACAACTTTGATTTTCTTTTTCCTGAACAGTTTTGACAAATTCCATGCAAATTCTAATATAGACACAAATGTCTCTTTATCTGAAACTATATATATTCTTAAGACTGACAAACTATCAGTGATTTGAAATAGTTTTAAATCATTCTTGTCTTGTTGCAAATTGTATTTAAAGTTCTGTCTTGTTGCTTGTTGATGGTATTTTTAGAGGAATTTTCAAGACTTGATTTCATCAGTTAGGGTAAATGAAGAAAATATGAATTTAGAGGTTGAATATGAAATACCTATATTTTACTACAGTATTGTTCAAAGGTGAAGCAATATGGGCAGTGAGACAAGAACGAAAAGCTTTAATAATATTACTCTGCCAAAAGATAAGATATGAGTAATTTTCCTTCTGGTTGGTTCTCTTTTTGAGGTTTTTTTGTTCAGTTGGTTGGTTCATTTGATTTGTGGGCTTCTTAGCATAACACTTGTGGACAGAAAGTGTATGAAGACTGCTAGAAAACTTTCTTAGGCTTTGAAGCATGTTCTGCTGAGTAATTAGTCTGCAGAAGTTGAACAGGCATTCTATTTGCTACGTTGGGAAAATAATTCAATTTTCCACGTCTTTAAATAAATTACTCTTATGTCTCCTTTGTGGTTTCTTGTTCTAGGGCTAGACATACTAATATAAAGCTTTGTTCTAGCAGTTAAAAAATAAATATTCTATTTAATTATCTCATAATTGCTTATTTTAAAATTGATATACTCATTTTTTCTTATTCCTAGCTAGTTGATGTTCTACTATACATTTATTAGAGCACCATACGGCAAAGGTTTTTATCCATTATAGGAAAGATTTTATATAGTATCCTGTTTGCTAGTTCGGTTTTAACTACGGTTTTTTTAGAAAAGTTTTCATGCATTGCCAAAGGCATTAAATACCTTAATGCTTATTAATATGTAACTTTGGTCAGAAACTGGTTCTGTGCAATACTGCAGTAAAGAAAATTTAATTTGAACAGAAAAATTCTGGCATCGTACAGACCTTGGGATGCAGAATGAAGGAATAATACATAATTTCAGAATTTATTTGCCTTTTCTTATGATAGATGGAAAATGCTGTTAGCTAAGCACGTGGGGAGAACACCAGCACAATGTCAAAGAAATAGTAGGCACTTCTCAATGTCACCCATTTTCATTCTATGAAATTCAACAAATCATTTGAGACAAAGTGCTTGACCATTCCCAAAGGGTAGCACTACATCAGTACTGTATTTTTATCTGTTATATAAAGCAAAAATATTAGAGGAATAATTATGTATGGATACATACAGTTAATTTTTTCCCGTATTATATCTTTCACATACCCATGGGCTTTTTTGAATAGTAGTCTTCGGAAGTATAGCCAGAAAATTTATACAAAATTAAATCATAGAGTCATAGAATCATTAAGGTTGGAAAGGACCTCCATGATCAGATTCCAACCTTTGACCAAACAGCACCATGTCAACTAAAGTATTTCACTAACTGCTGTGTCCAGTCTCTTCTTGAACAGTTCCAGAGGTGGTGACTCCTACACTTCCCCATGCAGCCCATTCCAGTGCTTAACCACCATCTCAGTGAATAAATTCTTCCTGAAAGTCATTAATCTTTCATCCCACTTGCTCTTTACTTTTTAGCTAGTAATGAAAATTCTCTTCGAAAAAGTCTGATGTCAGGCAAAACTTCTCAGAACTCTTAAGGATCTGTGGGTGTACACATTTGATTATATTTTAATTCTAAACTCAACTCTAAACTGTGTAATTTTACAGTATAATGAGCCAAGCAGTAGTAAACAATGACAGATTCATATGAATGTTAAGTGCTGTAAATATACTTAATGATTACAATAGCGTGACCAGTTCAGTAATTGCAAGAGTTCCCTACACATACATATGTGACTAAATTGCTGATGCTTCTGTAGTTGTCTTTAAATGTTCGTTATTCAGTTTCTAATGAAGTTTCATGCATATAAATAGCACTGTTTTCATCGGGAGAATATCAATAAAGTTATTAAAATTCAGCTCCTCTCAGACCTAGCATCTTTCAGACTTTCCATGGTTGACCCTAAAAAGTGGTGAAAAAAACATAGCTCTCAGTATCAGAGCAATCTCAGTATTTCTTTGTTAAATGTACATATGTGTGTATGAGTGTGTGTATTTATACGCATCTGCTGAGTTCTTACGTGTTTCTTGTCTGTTTCACTCATTCTAAATAACATTTTCCTCTTCTGGTATCAAATTTTTTAAACCAATTACCCCTGGAAATCTATAATAGTGGAAATTTTTGACTAAAATATAAATTTCCTCTTTCTTCTTTTCACTAGAAGATGTCAGGCCTGATTCTCCATTACCTCAGTGCAATTATGGATTTCATAGATCACTCAGTTCTCTCTATTAGTCCATATTACAGACATGAAAGAAAGTGGGGTCACAGTTATACTGATTCTGTTTCTCAGCTTTCGTTAGCAAAAGATCAAAGAACTTGCCTCAAGCCTTAATTTCAAGTACACCATGAAAATAACTGATGGAACCTATGGTCTACATTAACTCACAGACTTCCATAGAATTACATAAATAAAATGCAAATACATTGATGGCTGTTTATAGACAGCATTTAATCATCAGTAGAAATTTCTATATCAATTGAAATTTAATTTTTACATTTACATCATAAAAATAGTATGTCTTCTGCTAACCTTAAAATGTAATACATTTCAAATGTAATACATTTAATTTGAAATTCACTATTTTCTTATTTCTCCTTTTTTTTTTGCTGGTGAAGAATCCACTGAAAATTCATATATGTTCCTTGAAGTTCCTATATTATTGTGTTTTATAACACACATAAGCAACTAGGGAAACACTTTGGTTTCACAGCCCAAGCTCTAGAAAATGTCATTTGACTGTTTTTAACAGCATCTGAAAATGCTGCTAGCACTTCCTGACAATTTTCGTTTAGGTGCTGCCACTCTGACTAATGGTGACTTTGTGGTAGATTTAGCAGTTGCAGATAACCCCTAGCTGTTTTAGACTTTTCATTTATAATTCTCCTTGGTCCTCCTCAATTTGGTGATGCTTCTCAGATCTGAGCAACTGGAAAATAACAAGTCCAGTACAGTTCTGTTGCGGTGGCTCAGCCCACTTCGTGGCTGGACAACATGCAGTGGGTGGATTTCCCCGTCTATGACTCCGACCCGGGGGGCGGGTCGGGGGAGTAGAGCAGCCACCATCTGGGTGTCACCCCTGCGACATCTCCTCCCTCCTTTCCAGACCCTTCTTCTGTTCCCCGTCCTTTATTGGTTACCTGTTATCACGTTTATTCATTACTTTCGTTGCATATGTATTCTGGTCTGGAAAGTTCTTTTCTCTTCGATTGTCGATTGGTTTCTGTTTTAAGTCCCTCCTTTGTATTCCCCTGAGTTGTTATCTGTCATTCCCCATCAATTCCCTATTGGTTTGTACCCCTTGTTCCTCCCCTTTTGGTACCCCTCAAAAGGAGGCTTGTGGCCACGCCTCTCGCCTTTTCCTTGGGGCTCTCCCTTCAGCTACTTGCTTCCTCGCGGGACAATAAAGCTGGAACTTTGAGCACAAGTAAGAGGTCCCTCGGCTCTTTATCGCCTCTCAGTTGCTCGGCAACAGCGGTGCTGCAGCCTGCCTGCTAGTAGGTCTCCCGCAGGGAGCCACCAGCTGCTGACAGGGCAGGGCGCTCTCGTTCCCCTTGACCGGGACACCGGACCCCGTCGCCTGCCCAGGCCTCCGGGCGGCCAGCGGCCGGAGCGACACAGTTCTGTCGTAGCTGAGGGTTTGGATTTGCGGACTACTATGTGTTGTGACTTCAGCAAACTTTTCTTTCACTGGTGTCCAAGATAATTTCTTTGACCAAATGAATTCATTTTCTTTTGCTCTTTTGCCCACCACTCTCCTCAAATTTATATCCTATCCTGACCAATTGTGGGTTTAGTTTGATTTTGGGTTGGGTTGTGTTTTCCTTTGTTTTTCCAGACCTTCTTTCTCTTGGAATTCCTCTCATTTTCTTACTATTTCAAACTTCTAAATGTCTGCTTCCATCCCTCATAGTCTACGAGTCTTATGAGAGAGAGAAGAGCCATTTCTTTCATCAGAAAACCTTTGTAGAAGAGAATCTACCTGGTTACCTGGTAGGGTGAAGCATTTATAGTCCACACTGTCCATAGAAGATCTGACAGGTCAGACAGAGCTGTGTAATTAGCAGCTAAGAGTATGTCAACCTAATCAGGATACAGTTCACAGAAACTGTAAATGACAACTCCTCACAAGTAATCTTGAAAAATTTCAAGTCACGGTTCCAAGCTTTGAAATATATGAACTTCTAAATACTGTGCATCTATTTTGTACAATTCAGTTTATACATATGCATCAGGAAAAACAAAGGCTGTGGACCATTCTGACTATAATTTTTTCAGAAAAGGTTATGCTAAAGCAGAGAGCTAGGAAAATTAATTTATAAGCAGGTGAAAATTAATTACTATAATAGAAGCATCATGAATCTCAAAAGTATGCAGTGCTAAAAATTCTCTCTAACATCACTTAAATACTCATCAGAGATAACTATGAACTATGATGGGACTCTACAGATATATTTGAAAACCTAGAGAAATCATACACCAGCTTAAGAAGAACTAAATTAAAAGTTATACATGAATGAGAGATCACTTTGCCAAAAGGCAGTACTTATTATGTCACAGTCATTCACTAATTTTTTCTTCCATTTTCTCTGTCATTGCACAATGCAGAATAACAAAACCCTTCTACTAAATTATTGCAGTTTGTGTATTGGGTCTTTTTTTCAGTGTGATTTTGGGAGGTACTTAGGATAATAGATATAAAAATAAATACATATTTTACTGTATCAACAACTCCGGAATGTATTTATAAAGTATTCTGTAGAGTAGCGTTTCTAATTAGTTAAGACAAAAAGAGAACGTGTAAGTAAAATAATACAATTAGGGACCCATTCCATTTAAAGAACCACTTACCATGTCATGGAAATGTCAAAATATGTTGTGTTTATTTCTCCAAGAAATCTTTCTAGTTAAAGCATGTCTAGATGGTTTCTGAATATCTCCAAGGAGGAAAAACTCACAATTTCATGTGAATTCAAGTACATTTTATACAAATTATCCCTATTTTGGAAATTAATATTTTTGTGTATTATTAGATGAACTTTGAGCTACATCATTTTGTATATAGATCAATGGGTTTTGTGTGTGTTAACTTGCCGTGTGCATACATGTGTTCATTTTGGGTGGCTTTGGTTGAAGTTCTGATGAAGTTAGTCAGAGTTCCTATAGGAAAATTGTGTATGTATCTCATATACAATCCAATTAATAACCTTTTGTTAACATGTATCAGAGTGAAAGGTCCAGTAATAAGAATTATCACTCTTATGCATATTGACTCATTCTATATATACGTGTATATATTTGAATATATACGTGTACTAAAATGAGTCTGTTGCTTGAATGTCATTGATGTTTCTCTGGGATAAGGAAGTCAGGATATTATCTAGTAATTTGAACCCTTCAAGGCTAGAGTTTAAAAAGAAAATAATAAACTCTAGTTCTTCCAAAATTATTTTAAATTTCCTGCCAATCTGTCTCATATGTGAAGAATCCCTTTTTGCTATTCTGTTTAAAGAAGGTACGTCTTCCACATTTGAATCAGCAGCAGAAATGCTGTTACTCTGAGGCCCACAGATGTTGATCATCTGGTTCAGAGTAAACCTGCATGAACAACTGCCAAGAACTCACAAGCCTCTCGAAAACAGGTACATAAAACTCAGCCCAATGGATTTCTGCCACATTTTAGTTTCAAATACTATCGTATTTGCAGCTGAGCTTAGTGTAGTTAAAAATATAGATGGAGTTTGACTACTAACAATCATGTTTTGCCTTGTATTTACTCTTACTGTGGATGTGATTTTCCTTATTTGCAGCTGGCTTTTTTTTACGTATACAGAGAGCACTTTGGGAAAAATCCTTCAGCTGTTTCTTTTATGAGAATTTAAGGTATAAAGCATGCAATTAACCTGAAGGATTGCAAAGCATGTTTAACTACCAGGAAGAAAGTTCAACAGCAATATCAAAAATCTCATTCATATGTCTATTCTTTCATTTGAATGCTATGTGATTCAGATTAAAATTCATAAACATAAACTCTGAATGTGTTAAGGAAGGCATATAGCTTTAGAATTTTCTTGTTGTGTCTTAGCTAAAATTAATGAAGAAGTGGGTTTTAGCTAAAATTAATGAAGAAGTGGGGTTTTTTCTATGGAAATACACATAAATGGAACAATGTCATTCAATTAAGGGTCCTAAGGCCTTAGATCTAGGGCGTTCCACAAGCGGAGACTGAAAGACAAACAAAGAGAGTAAAATTTTTCCATTATTCATCAAAGACAAGCAGAAAATGATAGATTAAGAAGTGATTGCCGCTACCATTTTAAGATTGATTTTAACAGAAATAATCAATAAATTCAGTTTTGAGGTAAATATGCTTTGCTCACAGATGTAAAAATGATCACAATCAGTATGCACTCCAGTGATTTCCTAAAACATAGCCCTTGAATTTAATCATTAATGTCTTTCACTGTTTCAGAAATCCACATCGTTATTAATAAAATTATTTATGAGACTGATGACAAAATAGTTTTATTTATTCATTTACTTATTAAAAATCTACCATCAGCCTTTATTACTTATTGATATCAGTTTTGATATAACAGTGAACTCATTTGGAAACCTAGTCTGTTTCTCAGTATTTTCATTCACTTATTTCTTTCATCATTAAAGTCCATCAAACATCAAAAAGTTAACTGAGAAATGAGTCATTAGCTGAATTTCAAAATCAGAGAAATTCCTAGAAATTGCATTTTTTAAGTAACCCCAAATATGCTGTCAAATTTTCCTGGGTAATTTTCTTTATGAAAATTTGACTGCTAATAGAATTATTATTCAAGGTTCGGTGTTTGTCTTTTTTATTTTTTTCCCTAACCCTGTCATCAGACTAAGTGATTGAGTTCAAAGACTTTTGTCCTTTAACATGTGAATGAGTCATAAAGAACATTAATTAAATAGTTGACTGAAATCTATTTTTGAAAACATCACATGTAAGGAAAGCATTTCACTCTCTTTTTAAGTGATGGTGGAAAATTTTGTAGAACAGAGGGCTGAACTATAGTGAGAAGGATAAACATATCTTGTTTTGCAGAAAACAATTAAAGTGAACACTACTACAGAATCTCCCAACTGTTTAAATGTAAAGCTAAAGAACCCCTAACCAGGAAGAAAATGTAGGTCTTTCCTCCTATAATTCATGAAATCATTTCATCTCTGAAATTATTTGAACATCAAGAAAACTACAGAAACATTAGTGCATTGCTTTTAATGCAGTCAAAAGACGGAATTCACTGCTAAAATAAATAAATAAATAAATAAATAAAAGAGAGTGCATAATAGTATTTATTGTTATTCCTAACTAAGCAAGCTACACCAATAAAGCTATGATGCAGTAGCTTAAAAGTGCCTTTAATAGGGTGTTTGACAGCTATGTCAGAGTTCACCCTTTCTTCATGTCACTGGACAATGCAGATGTGTTGCTCACAGTCAAACAGTATTGTGCTCAGTTTTTTTGATCTGGCTGACAAAAAGAGAACCTTCTCCACTAGGACTGGGCTAGGATGGCCCAATTCAGACCTCAGATAAGTGTTTAAATATTCAACAAAATACAATGTTCTGGTTTTAGGACTTTTTATGAATTCTGGATTTTCCCATAATATTGGAAGTTTTAGTTTTTGCTGAACAGTGCTTACATAGAACCAAAGCCTTTTCTGCCTCTCACCTCACCACGCAAGTGAGGAGGCTGAGAGTGCACAAGAAGTTGGGAGGAGACACAGCCAGGACAGGTGACCTAAGTTGACCAAAGGGATATTCTATACCATTTGACATCATGCTCAGCAGATACAGTGAGGAGAAGAAGGAGGATGGCAGCGGGATATTCAGAGTGATGGTGTTTTGTCTTCCCAAGTTGCCATTTCATGTGATGCAGCCCTGCTTTCCTGGAGCTGGCTGAACACCTGTCCATGGGCAGTGGAGAATGCATTCCTTGTTATGCTTTACTTGTGTGTGTGGCTTTTGCTTTATCTATTAAACTTTATCTCAACCCATGATTTTCTCACTTTCACCTTTCTGATCCCCTTTCCCATCCCAGTTTAAGGAGGACGACATTTGAGATGCTTAGCTGCTTGCCTAGGTTAATCGACAACACTGATGTCACTAAAGACTCATCAAATAATGTAAATTGAGAGTTATATTGGTATCAAATTAATGAGAGCTCCCCTATTTATATAGAATTCATTACTAAGTTTCAGTTTGTTCTGAGCATCTCCTACTGGCAGCCACTGACAGTGTAGGAGAGCATATGCCTTGAAGAGTACTGCAACAAAATAATATTAGAGGACCCAGGGCTGCATGCGTTAATGATTAATCAGTGATAAAAGAATTGTGTAGCAACAATTACGTGAAGCTTCCCACAGCTGATAGCATAGGCATAGTTGTCTTTGAAGTAAGGCTTAATAAGGCTACAGAAGGCTATGACAAAAAATAGCTAATTACACTGCTTCAGAATCTGCTACACAGAATTGATTGCTCTGATATCCTGCACTGAACTGCTGCAGATGCAAAGATTACCTTATTTCCATTAAAGAGAGCAGTATTTTAGTACTTAATCTAGAATTTTGTTAATTGCATTCATTGTTTATTCACATTTAATGTCCTTCTGTTTGACCTGGATATGGCAGTATAAGGTAAAATTGTGCCATCAGCCCTGGACCATTGGTGACATCTAGAAAAGTTTTTCTTTCTTATTGTATATGCAATTTTGAAAAATATTTTGAAAAATGCAAAGGTGGTTTTTTCACTTTAATACCATACAGTTTATTGCCTAGATGTCTATTTTTTAAAAAATAAATATATTTTAAATAATGTCATAACTTTAAGTTAAGAAAATTAACTCTATGCCAGCCAAAACTGGCAGAACACCTCAGTAACTGACAGAACTGATATATAATGTTAACCATACTAAAGCATAATATCTTTAATTTAGAATCTGCCTTTATTGTGCATATGAAACCACTATCTAAAAAGTCATATTATCTGCTGATTCCTATTATTGGTTTTCAAGATCATTCATTTTCCTTCCTTCCTTCCTTGTTTCCTTGCTCTCCTTCCCTCTCTCCCTCCGTTCTCCCTTCATGTCTACAGCTAAATTATAATTTGAAATATTGTTTATATGTAATTACAGAGGGGAAATGCACATTCATGGAAAACACTTTTGTAAGATGCTCAAAAGGAAATATAATGGTTCTTATTTCTAATATGCAGCAGTTTATCTTCCTTTTCAGTCAGAAAATAGGGACAGCAGTGTTTTCAATAACATGTTTGAAGCAAGATCTAATTCAAGTAACAGTGCAGAAACTTCTGATATTAAATACACAAAATTTTTTCTGACTTCTCTGTGATTTGAGACACAATGGAAGAAAGCAGAAAATTGGTCAAAACCAGTGAGAAAATTCAGAGCAGTTTTTCTAATAGAGGAATGTTCCCACTACTACATCAAAGAGATGCTGTGGATTTCTTATCTTCCTTTTTTTTTTTTTTTTTTTTAAATATGGGTAGAAGGAAGCAAGCTTTAATTACAAAGAAGAACTTCTTTTCTTTGTGTCTATTTGGAACCACTTCTATGACATCAAGATGAGGGGTTCTGACATGATCATGATGTCAGAGGACTATGACTTCAGCTGGAGGAATAAAGAGAAGCAGCTAATGAATTCTTATAAAATAAACCTCTGCTTCCATAAGAATGTCTTTGTTAATAAGAAACAAGAGAAGAAAAAAGCAAAAGAGATGTGACATATTTAGGTTGCTTTCTTTCCCTTAAACAGAGTGCCCTTTAATATTCAAGATGTATCCCAAACATGGTGATTTCTATAACCTCTTCTTGTAAGACTTAACTTACTACGGACAATATTTTTTAAAGGAGTCTTCAGATGTTCCTGCTGATTCTTATTACAGCTACAACTTTCATATTCACAATGCCCACATCAATATCTCCCATGTAAAGTCAATTAGAAAGCAATCCTATAGCCTCTGTGATCTCACAGTTCATTCCTCCAGTTACTGTGTTGTGCAATGCCTAAGAATATAGATGAAATTAAATACCTAACTGGAATTTTGACAAAGTCATAACAAGAAAACATGAAGATGTAACTTTTCCGAGTCTTCATTTATATCTGCATTAGACTTACATTTCACATTTGGATATAAACACATTAAATAATCAACCTTAATTTAGCTTAAAATATTTTCCAATTGTATGACTATGAGTTTATACAATATAATATAATATGTGTAGCACAGAATCATAGAATGGCCTGGATTAGAAAGGAACCTTAAAGATCGTCTAGTTCCAACGCCTCTGCCATGGGCAGGGACACCTTTCACTACACCAGATTGCTCAAACCCTTGTAGCAAATCAGGCTCAACTTGGGAAAGAGCAATTTTATTCACTGTTGACTAAAACCACAGTAGGATGGTGAGAAAAACAGACAAAAATAAAAACACGTTTCCCTGTCCCCATCCTCTTTCTTTCAGGGTCAGTTTTACTCCTTCATTCACAACTCTTCCACCTCCTCCCTCCCCACCCTGGAGTGGTGCAAAGCGGGTGAGGAATGGGAGTTGCAGTAAAACAATTTGCTCTGCTACTCCTTCCTCTTCATGCTCTGCAGTGGGACTCCTCCCATAGGAGATAGTCCTTTGCTGAGAGGCATCATTTCCACAGGCTGCAGTTCTTCAAGAAGTGCTCCAATACGGGTTCTTGCAATGAGTTACAGTCCTTTGGGAATAGATTGCTGCAGTGTGGGTCCTCTATATGGTCACAGGTCCTGCCAGATAACCATTCATGAGCTCCTCTCCATGAGCATGGCCCTTAGCAGAAGCCTGTTATGACATGGGGTCTCCTTGGGCTGCACCTTCCTTGGGGACATTTCCAACTCTTGCAGCATGAGGCCCTTAATGGGCTGCAGGGTGGATGTCTGCTCCAACATGATCCTCCCCACAGACTGCGTGAGGAAAGCCTGCTTCAGTGTATCCTTCTGCATGAGCTGCAAGGGAAACTCTGCTTCAGTACCTGCAGTACCTCCTCCCCATGCTTCTTCTCTGATCGAGATGTCTGTAGGATTGTTTCAATTTGTTTATCATTCCTCTCTCTCACAGCTGCTGCATAGCGTTTTTGCCTCTTCTGAAATATGTTTTATAGAAAGCACTACCATCTTGGCTGAGGGGCTCAGCTGTGTTCTGTGGTGAGTCTGCTGGATCCATCTGGAACCAACTGCATCTAACAGGGGAGACCTCTGGCCTCTCTTCACAGACCACACTCTTGTTCCCTCTCACACACCTTGTTAAGTAAATCCAACACAGAAGTCTTCCTGCTGAGATAAGAAAACATAGAGAAGTTTCTTGGCAGCATAAAAATAACTTTATTGTTTCATGTTTAATACTCACTGCTACGAAATATTATTATTATTTTCCTGAACTTTTTTTTTTAATGGATGTTTTCTTGCTACAAATAAAATGAGAAATATTCACCATTTCCCCTGGTGAGATGTGAACTCCTTCGTGTTACTTTGAAAAGTGTTTTTCATCTCCCTCGCTTATCTGAACATTCTAATTATGGTAACTTTAAATGTGACAGTATCTTTTTCATAAGACTGACATCAGTAGGATGAAAGTAGTGAAAAGTAAGGAGTTCAGATGAGGAGATGATACAAAAATGACTAGACTTATCAAGAATTCTATGTGTGAAAATCACAAATAAAAGGAAAAATTATATCCAACAGGCAGAGGTAACACATTTTGGCAGTATCTAAGATATGAAAGAAAAGGAAAAACAAAGGTGGCAGTGGAGTTGGAGGGAGTCTGAGAGTGATATTGCTTGAATAATTAAATATTTTGGTTCATTTCCAAATCTGAAAAATGAGACAGAAAATAATCTAGGTCCACATCTTACACCTATGATGTAAGATAGTAAAGCCTACAGTCAAGACCCTGTTCATCACAATACATCAAGCTGTTATATCTATATCCATCTATATCTTGAGCTAAATAATTTAAAAATTCATTAATAGTAAAACACTACTTCCAAAATTCAATGATGGTAAAATATTAGTTCCAAGTAGAATGAAATCTGCATTTCTGAATTCAGAACAAAAGGAAAGAAAAATCACGTGCAAAGACCATGGAGTCAGACTCTTTTCAGAGGTTCGCAGGGACAGGACCAGAGGCAATTGGCACACCTTGGAACACAGGAGGTACCCTCTGAGCATCAAGAAACATTTCTTTTTTTCGGACTGTTAGAATGATTGAGCACTGGGACAGGTTAAAAATCCTGGAGATCTTCAAAAGCTGTCTGGATATGGTTCAGGGCAAGATGCTACAGGTGACCCTGTCTGAGCAGGAGGTTGAACAAGATGACCTCCAGTGCTCCCCTCCAACCTCAAACAGCCCTCAATTCTGCAATTGCTCTTCTTGTCCAGACTTCCCCAGGACTCTCTGTCCATCTCCCAGGACTCTCAGTCCCCCACATTCATCATCCCCTACCCCAGTGATGCTGCAGCAGAGTTGGTCTCCAGCTTCCCACAGCCCTGTCCTGCCCAGCCATGGTCCTTCTGAGTCAGTCCACCTGTGGGTGCATGTTCTGGGCCAGTCCCAGGCCATCCCTATGTCCAGGCTGCTCTGCTGCCCTTTGGCTCACCTGCTGGGACAGTGGGCCCTTGTGGGGAGCCTCCAATGCTCCTGGGCTCCAGGGAGGCAACAGCAGAGCTGTGCCCAACAACTCATGTCACTGACTCTTCTGTTCAAGGGTGAGTGATACTCCAGTTCAGTCCCTAGAGTTTGCTTGTTTGGGTTTTTATTTTAATTTATGAGATTTTCCCATCTACAAGTTATCAGGAAAGCCATAGGTATCATTCCAGTTTTAATAACTCTCTTTTCTGACTGTGATTTTCCAGTATTCTTGTTACAGCTTTCATATGAAATTATCACTAATTGAAAAATTAAAAGATATTGTGTGTTCATACAGCTTTTGGTCAAATATTTTTGTACGTTTCAGTATGTAATCTAATGCATGCCCTGAAAGCCCCAGCTTCACTGAGAAAAAAGTGAAATTATTTCCTTGTATACAGTAGAAGCCAAATGAGCATGCTAGCAGTGCAAATCCAAGAGATAACTTTTCATCAGTAAGGGCAAACAAATGATTTCTTTCATTTCAAGTCAGATATAATCTGCGTTCCCACACTGAGAATGAGGGTAATCAAGAAATATTTTCTAAGTTAATTTCATGCAAAGAAACCAGTACTGTGATAAACATTTAATAAGACAGAACACAGAACTCTTTGAATCTCATGGAGCTGCCTGTAATTTTTATTGTAAGATTGTAAAATGTGTGACCCGGACAGAAACCCCCCTCATCTACCCAAGATCTCTGTGGGAATACCAAACTGAGTACAGGAGTGTTGAACAAAAAGTAGTATTGTGGGTTCATCAAGCTTCTACAGAAAGGTTATTGTGTTCATAGTAGTCAAAGCACAGTGTTTCTTAAAGATGTTGAATTTGGTCCAAGCCATCACTTATCCTAAAATGAGTTACGGAAAATTATCTCAGATCTTTTGTGATGGATCTTCTTGAGCCCATGTAAATCATTTGTGGTATCCTCACTATAAAATGGGCAATTATAATGACGTTGCTTAGTGACAAATCCTGTCCCAGTCCTTGTTACCCTGGAAGAGAATCATGAACACAATCTAAACTGATTTGCACTTAGTCCTGTAATGCAAACTGAACAAACTCAGAGCTGTGAAGTTCCACTTACAGAGTTCAAAGACCTAGCCTGGCAAGTTTTCAGGACAGCACAAGAAGGAAATTTGTTTCTTGACTCATTCCTTTGTCCTTTGTGATTACCTCATCTGATTACCTCATAACACTATCTTATCTTGCTTGCACATTTCTGAGATGTCAATGGTTTTTAAATGACAGAAATTTTTATTTCAGTCATACCCCATTTAAAAGGTCATTTGCAGTGTTTTATGGTTTCCTCTGTTCTCTGTTGTCATTGTCTCTCAGAAACCTAAATCAGTATTTCCTACAAATAACTATTTTTTTCATCTAGAAATTATGGATCGTAGCCTTGCAAACCTCATTTAATCAATATGATTACTCTCAAGAACCCAGTAGTGCACAACAAAGTAGATTCAGTGTGTTTTTAAGGGAAAAGAAGTATAAAAGTTACCAATCCATTTTTGTGCACGAAATTTTCCCTGTGATAACAAGAAAAATGCCAAACTTTTGCAAGTCTGCTTTTTAAGCATTTTCTATGTTGTTAGGTCTCTTTAGAATGTCTTTTATTTCAGACTTGAATATTTAATATTCTTAATTAATAGAACACAGAATAAACTTCAATAAAATTATCATTTTAACCATTACCTATTTGCAACATATTTGTTGGTTAGCTATGTATTTTTAACTCTAAAATTTTGAATAGTGGCCACTGTGTCACTGTCAAGTAGCTCCTGAAGATCACTTTTGTCTTACCAGACTGGATCCATGAATTGCAGATCAGATGGGATATGTAGAGGAAGGTAGACTCTGAGAAGAGCTTTTCCTTTAAGAGGATTTTGTTTCCTTTTTTTTTCATAAAGGAATTGTTTTTTATTTTCTATCTCTGAGGTTTATTGCAAGTTATTTTCAGGTTTTGAACAAGTCAAACCTTTTTTGTTTTTTTTTTTTTTTCTGGAAAGAAATACAAAGATTTACATGCTTTGAAGGTAAAATAGAGTCTCTGTGGATGAAATTGCAAATGCCTGAAGGATCCTATGCATATTAATAACATTGTTTGACTAAAGAACAATTGTTTGCTATTTTAGGTAGATTTTTAGAGAACACAAAAAGAAATACCATTCTATGGCCCTTGTGGGAAGCTGGGGGGCAGAAGTGTCTTTTATAAATTTTTTTTTGAACATCAGTGAAAAAAGAGCCAGAACAATGTCAAGATATTTTTTGTCAGAAATTAAGAACAGTAAACCTGCACAAAGAGTTTTATTACATTTAAATCCAAAGAAAAAGGAGCTTACTTATGCACGTACCTATATCACTATTTCTGTCTTGTCCTATACTAAATATTTGTTTAAGAGGTCTGAGAAAATGATCCAAGTGATCTAAGAAGACAAAACAGGCAGTTTCTCTCTACCAGACACAAAAAAAATCTTATTGGAAATCAGCTCAGCAGTTAATATATTTTTTCAGTAGAATTATTACACTGATGAGAGACTAGAATTTGCCATCAATGTGTCTTTATGTTGGAACATGCTCAGGACTTGTGTGACCTATGAATCCTCACCCTGCAGTGAATTATGTACATTTTATTTCTGAGGGGGTTTATTGTTTGTTTGTTTGTTTGTTTGGCTGGATTTGCTTGGTTTTGTTTTCAATAGAAAACTTAGCAGACAATCTGATTTTAATGGCTCTGGGCTCCATGCACCATATGGCACGCTGGTTGCATGTGTCATACTGTGGCAGGGCACTCGTTTTATTGCCACAACTACACTCAAACTGTAGAAGGTGTAGTGGAATAAAAAAACTGCATGTCTACTTTTATTTATATACACGAATCACTACCCATTCAGTGTCGTGCTAAGCACAGGTCTTCTACAGCTGAATTATACTCAAACATTTGTTACCTCAAATCAAAAACATCAGCTAAGTCATAGTAGTGTGTGTTGCAGACCCACACCCCTGTGGGCCAGTTTCTGGTGACCCGCAGCCAGGCGGTGTTTGACTTTGTCAAATATGTATCCAGGGACTGATGAAGCACCCGTGATTTCCTTCCAAGCCATCTGTTATGCTCCATAATGACGTGGGTGTCCCATAGGCCTCTCTCATGTCTGTCAAGCACATGCGCATATCTTCAATCTTTTATGGCACGTGATGTGATCAAATAGAAACAGTTCACTGGGCTTAGGCAACTAAGTTCCACATTTATTTCCTTGTAGCCTTAACTTGAGGCTGCTGTCAATGCAGTGCTATCAATACTACTACTCCTCTTCTACTACTACTACAACTACTACTCTAGCACAACTACTACTATTAAAAGTTCATACAAAGTATTTAATGAGCTTGTGCTATATTTTGAAGTGGCTACTCTTGTCACTTTATAGTTATTTTCTACAATTAAAGCTTTCAGTACTTATTTAGAATTTATGCATACATGTATATGAGCTAATGCTTCAATTTACTTCAATTATTGCTTGTATTTTGATTATTATACATACTGGAATATCTTTGAACTAGATCCTCTGCTATCTTTATGCTTATAGAAATCATTCCACCAAACTCATTCTTCCAATCAGCCTCTCACTATGACTTCTTTTTTCCTTAGGCATAAATCTTAAGTTTAATTATTTTAAGTAGAGTTCCATGCTGAGGAGCAAAATCAGTGTACTTTGCAGCTGCAAGAAAAATCCACTGGCCCTACAGCCTGCTGATATTTACTGTGTGTCGACAGTGATGGCACCTGACCTAATCTGAAAGAAGTAATTCCTTTTAGCAAAAACTTCAAGCCCCTGAATGCAGCACAAGTGTAGTGATTGTTTGTCATAGAGCTGGGCCTTGGCAATAGGACTAATTTTTCAAATATTACTTTAAAGGGGTGAGCATCTGATCAACAAATATTGAAGTGCAGCAATTTAGATTTATAGAGCAGATTCTCTTTGCAGAATAACAAGATTATGTTGAAGGGTGCCACATAGATCATTACCAATAACTCAAAAATTTTTAGTAATTGAATAAAGATATTAACCACTAGAATGAAACTTATTTTAGTTGTGGCAAAAAAATAATTTGCCCCTAATTTCAACTAATCTGAAGACAATATAATACAAAATAAATTACATTCGTATCACTAGAATGAAGTAGTAATGCTGACCGTTTATTATAAATCAATTTTTTTAAACTGAGACAAGACACTGAATAATATTATAGTATAAAATTATTTAAATTATTATATGAAGGGTTCATCCTTTCAATTTCATTTGTACTCCCTCTGAATATAATGCTGAATTTAAGGACCTGAAAATATTAAAAAAAGAAAAAACCCAGCACACAAAACCCTCTATAATAAATGAAAACAGCATTTATGGGGGAAAAAAAATGTAGATCTAGGCTTAAATTAGATGTGTGAATTATATGTCATAAAAAAAAATTTCGTAACTCTTGATTTGTTATATCCCTCATTTTTAGTAAAAATCAAAAGAGAAACAAGAAATTTGTTTTCTCTTTACTAAAGAAACTTCATACTTTTTTCTCCTCGCTGACTTGCAGATGTTGGACTCCAGCAGCCTCAAATAGTCAGGGGAAGATTATTTTATTGGGTTGTGGTGGTAACATGAGATGTTCTATATATATCTCCAGATTTCAGGATTCCAACCTACAGTATTTTGAGGTCCATATGGCACATGGAACTTTCCCACAGAAGCCACCCTGATGATAGTAAATAGCTAGCAGTTCCAGGGTTGCGTGAAAAAAAAACCCCCAAACTACACCTTTTTTCACCTTAGAGTGTTGCAACACATCCCCTTTCCTTCTTTCAGTACCTTCTCAGAATCTTTTTGAAAACAAGGGAGCTGTGACATGGTTATTGACTGCAAAGTGTATCTAAATATTTACCATGCATGGCGTGCAGAATATATTCCTAAAAGGTAAACAAGTCAAAGAAATACTGCTTCTGCTTTTCCTGAGATGCTGATATAATTGTGCTTCTGGCTCTAGCAGTGCTATATCAGTGGTGTACCATGTTAAATAAAGAAAAGGAAGAAATGTGCTGTGAGCATGAATATGAACCATCTCCCTGGCATGATTGGGTTTATTTCTTTCCTTAAAGATATTTTGTTTCCTTGAATTATAGGTGAAAGGAAATAAAATCTGACTTTCAGGTATTAAGGAAAAACAAGGAGCTTTTATTTCTATTTTTGTTGTTTTTCCATTTTATTAATTAAAACATTTGTGTATTTAGCATTTTTAAAATTATCAAAAAGAATCACATAGGCAATACACCTACTTTTGTTCTCTTTTAACTTCTTTTGTTATTTTAAATATAAGAACAACAACAACAGAACCTTTTGTTTTTAACTTTACTTTTAATTTTAACTCAATTCCATCAGAGACATCTTATGGCCAGAGTCATAAGTGAAAGGTAGGCAGCAAAATGATTTGTCTGATCCCCAGAACTGTTCTGCCTCCTTTGTTTGCAATTCTTTTTGCAGGTCAGACAGCTCCAACCTGAGCTGTAGTATATGATATAAATACTGCTTTAGCTAGAGATTTACCGTTGGTGAATAAACAGAGCAATACCTGTCCTCACTCTACAACTTCTCAAGTATTGTAACCGGAAATAATTATTTTGTTCTTGTGCTTTTGATGATCCTTCCATGTTTGTTCAGCTTCTTTTCTATTCTTGCCTCCTTTTTTTTTTCAAATTTAACGCAGTTCCATCTATTATATCTAGGAAGTAACAGAGAATGTTTGTGATCTGGACTAAAATTAACACATAACAGTAATGCCTTTTTATTTTGGTGTTTATATATGTTTCTTTCCTCCAGTAGGTGTGATCTTAACACAGATAAGACAGTCTTCACTGCACCCAGAAATGTCTGTATTAAACTGAATGTTTTCATTTCTCCTAAAATGCAATACTTTGTTTTTTCTGTATTTTAACTAGAAGGCTTCCACCAATGAGTGATAAGCAACATCTTGGAATATTGAAAGAAAATATTTTCTTTTAATATTATTTTATTAATATTATTAAAGAATTATTTTATAATGCCCAGTGGGATTTGCAGGTGTCAACAAGTAATAATGTTAATGTGATGGATTTAATCAGTTCTCCATGGACCACCCTCGTATGCTGTGTACACCACACCCCAAAACCCTCCTAGCAGTTATATGCAGAACAATTACATCCATAGAAGTGATTGTGCCTACAATTTTATTTCTCAGAAACAGAACCCTGAACTACAAAGTGAGCATTGCCTATTTATCTATACCATATGTGCCATGTACAGGCTCATGGATACCTACCCTGTATTTCACAGAACTGCTAATCCTGCTGGAAACAAAGTATACTGTATTTGAATGGGCCCATAATTTCATCCAATTATAAATGAAATACACCTGCTTAAAATTTGTGCCAAGTAATAAAAATAATTAAAAACCAAAAAATCTATTTTACAGATGGTGGAGCATGCCTACATTTACATGCAAAAGGCTCTGGATATTTGAAGTTTTTATATTAAGATAGGAACACGTGTTTTTAATTGAAATGCAAAGAACATAATCACCTGTTTCAAACATCAGCCAGCCCTTCATGTTAAATATTAAACATTTTGAATCTGGTTCAAAACCATTCCCAACAGCAATTAACTCCCCCTTGCACACTTACATATTTCTTATGTTATCTGCAAGCTGCACACTGGAAAAAGGCCAAAGCAAAATCTATTCTTTATTCTTGTAAAGTGTATTTTAAAATGAGAAATACTTTTAACTGTGAGACACACTGAGGTCTGTTTTAACCATCTCATTGATGTCTACTGAGTGAAGTCTGACTCCTTCACTGTATTTAAAAAACTAATAAACACCAGTCAAAGAAAAAGAAATTGTACTAATCTTGATCATTTTGACAAGAGAAAAATCAAACCTAGTAGTAAGTAGTACAGTATTTCTACTGAATGCCTTTCAGGACAGGAATCTGAGCCCAGCTGAAGTTAGAAGTGATATCAAAGAACTTGTGTCCACGTTAATGAAGATAGTGTAAAACATAGGGGGTTGCACACATCATGGCCACTCTCATGCTATGAGTCTGAGAACACACGTACTGCACTGCATAGTACTATAATTTATTTAATATTCATGTGATATCCTGGCATGTTGCCATTTTCAGGCATTAATCCAACCAGGAACATGATGTTCTCTATACCTCCCCTGAAGATAAATTAAGGCCATTTGGTGGGAGCTTAAAAATACACAGTGACATACCCTTCCACCAAATATATGAAACAGACAAGGCCTTTTGCATTCTGGGGTCTATGCTTAGTATTTGTTCGAAATTTAGCTGCTTGCATGGTCTGTGGATCAAACAAACTTTGAAGTATGTGTGTTTCATGAACAGAGAAATTATTGCATAATCTGTAAATTTTTCATCATTTTCTAAACATGAAAATGAAAGTCATTTCTCCAACTTACCTTGTCCCAAAGTTAAAAAAATCTTTTACACAGAGTACAGGCTTCTTAAAATAATAATCCAAACAGAAAGGATGTGATTGATACAAGCAAATATATGAAACATAAATTTTAGCTTATATAAAACAATTATATCTGTTTTTATTAGTGCATATATGTTTCATATATTTATTCATATCAATCACACTTTCTTTATGTTTGGATTATTATATAAAATACACATTAAATATTAAATATAGTATTACATATATAATCTTTTTGCATGTAATTTGAACCTCCTAATGTCACTGAAATTGTTACATGAGTCCACATGAGTTCCACTCTTACTTTCTCACGCAGATATAGACAGCTCCCTGCTCATCCTACTGGTTGCTTCCCATGGTAATTTATAGAATGTTGTTCTTCTCAGGCAATGTGTTGAAATCCCCTGTGCCCATTCAAGGCTTGTTATTCTGCTGGAGAGAATAAATGTGCTAGAAGTTTGTTTTTCCAGTGTAAAAAACCTGCAGCTCCTAGCTGCCTTCTAGTTTTTGCATATTTGCTTTTGCATATTTGGCCATAATATAATTGCATAGTCCAGTCATGCAGTATTGCCATTGCCAGTAACAGGCCATAAGCTTGGTGCTTCACTTGCCAGGCCTGCCCTGTCTGAATTTTTCCTTACCTCCAGCTTTGCATTACAAGAGTTTTATACAGACAGTAGCAATAAATTAAAAAAAAATCACATAGAATGGGGTATTTACAGCTCTGATGCAGAGATGTAGTATAGAGAAATTCTCATCTCGTACAGTAGCGAAAGACTCTGAGAAGTGGAGACACAGGGCATGGGGCAGAGGAGCTCAGGCATGGGGTGGTGATAAGAGATGAGGCACAGGCTTGGCACTGGAGATGCCACACCTATAAACAACTCAATCACTGTCAGTTACAGAAATGCAGATCTGGAGATGGACAAAACTGGGTTTTGGGGTAATGAACAGAACAGAAAACTAGTATCTAACATGTATATAAAGGGCACCATATATAGTACACTGGGATGTAACATGATACTGCAGACCTGTGAGGAAAGAGAAAGGTGTAAAAGCTCATTAACAGACACATACAAAGTACCAGAACTGGATACTGAAGGAGAAAGAAAAAGCTCTAAACAGCATATTTATTCCAGCAGAGGACTCCAGAAACTGACAGAATTTTGCCTGTAAGTGTATATAGAAGCTGAGTGCTTCCTTTGAAAACATCTGACCAAGGACGTTCATCAATATAACAAGGGATGATAAGAAAGGGAGGAAGCCATTAACCAGACTGTTGCATTTTTAATTCTCTTATGAATATTATTTTTTTAAAAATGAAAATTTTTTCGTCTTTAATAATTGTATCTAGACTAACGATGATTTTTGAACTAGACTTTTCAGATTTCCATTATAGAAACAACAACCTTTTGGTTTTATTTTTACAGAGACGTGTATTTTACTTTCTCTTTGCCCATAAACAATATTTTGAGCATAATGCTAACTTGCTTTTAGTTATTCTTTCCCATAAAGAGTTGGTTCCCACAGGGGAAGATTGATTTCAATTTACTTATTTATGCTCAGATTCGTCCCACTGAACTTGAGGCATTTAGTTAATACATCTGAATAAGGGTATATTCTGTCAAGTGCCTCTTACAGCAGTGGAGAGACACTGGCATGCCCAGAGGGCGAATCTGCTCTTTGTGTCACTGCACAAGGGAAGTTATTCACTTTATGAAAATTAGAGAGAAAAAACAGGACTGATTCCTACTTCAAAAAGATAAAAGAAGTACTAAGTCAGGCATAATGAATCTACCCTTGAATAGATAAACCTTGTTTAAGGATGAAAATAAGGATTATGTTATTTAAACCCTTTCCTGTTATCAATTAGTAAATCCTTGCATAATGGCACAACACATATATAATATATAAAAGGGAAAACTTTTTACTACGAAGGGGCAGCAGAAGTATCAGTGAAATAAAAGACAGGTTTTATAAACATTTTTCATGGTGTTATAAATGTAGATCACATGCAGAATGAACGAATGCAGAATGATATCAGAAATAAATTTCACTATAAGTAAAAAAATTAACTGTCCAATGACACAAAGTAGTGCAACTTTTATGAAGTGGAATTGAACTTCTGCAGCAGCAGGCTATGTTGAATTACCATTATTCTACATAGCAGGAGACCAGGAAGAGTTAGAGTAGAATGGAAGAAAATAGAAAGGACATGAAAGAATTATCCGGGGAAAAATTACTTTCTGAAAAGGAACAATCAATCAATATTGAGTACTTTTTCCTGCTTTTTGTTATCTTTGCAAATTTTTTCTCCTTCATTATCTATTTAAGATAATAAAGAGACTATTAGATGTCTGTAGTTCATAATGAATGGACCTTGGACCTGCAGATGACAGATAATTCAGAAGTTAGTCGTTATACAAAGGCCCCAAATTATAAGTCACAGAGGGTAACTCATTAGGAGCCTAAAATGCTTGAGTGTCAACATTTCAGGCTGTGTTCAGCCTTGTCCAGACCCTCCACAAAGACTATATGTATTTCAAGGTGTTTCTTTCAGTCTGTGAGTTGAAGAGCTAGGGAGAGCTTGTAATCCTCTTCCTTTGCCTTTTCTGTTACATTCTACAATCGCAGGTATCACCAACAGAGGGAATATTACAATTTTTTATGGTAAAAAAGTTCCACTACCATAATAAAATATATGAACCAGAGTATCTAGAGGGTAATAATCTATATTTTGCATCCTTAGCCTCTAGAAATAAGTATGTTAATTAATGCACCTGAAAGACATTTATTGCTTTGTCTACAAACGATAGTAAAAAAAAAATACATCAAAAGAGCATGTTCTATGTAGTTTTTAAATAATTCTGTGTTTTCATTTAGATAAGTTGAAAATAAAAGATTTTTTAAGCAAATGGAGGTTTCTAAGTGCTAAATCCTGACGAAGTAGGTAAAATCTGTTGGTTCATATTTAACATAAGGACTTTTTTTTCTAAATTTAAACATCTTCAGGATTGATACACTTCTGGGTTTGTACCTTTTTTGAAAGATAAAAAAGGTCTTTGATATTCTCTTTCTTCAGTACATAAAACTCTACCATATGTGGAGCACCAGAGAACAAAAGGGCTTAAAAATCATAGGCTCAACCTACTTGTAACCTACTATTTCAAATAGTTTTCTGTAAATGTTTTAGAACATTTCATAGAACCTCAGTTTCTAGATGTACAATTCCACAGTAATTTTGCTAGCAGATAGCACAGAGATTAAAAGGAAAGACCAAAAAACAAAAAAATACCCACCATATTTTTAGGTTTCTACAAAGGCATATAATACATAAATTAATCATCTGTAATGAAAAAACTTGTACCAACTTCTGGCAACCATGAATCATCAACTCTATATTAACCTTAAGATAAAACTGAGGTGTTCTTCCATTCTAGGTACAAAACTCTATGTATTGAATTTTTTAAACTTGTTAAAAACTTGAAAAAAATCACTAGGACTATTCAAAACTTTGTAATCTGTAGCCATGGGATCCAGGTGCCAGTATCCATTTACCTTGATGCTTTCTAAACTGGGTAATAATATTGTCACATTGAAGAAATTTTTTCATCAGAACTATCTGACTAATATTCCTTGTGACATTCACTTTTTTACTCTTCTGTGACACCTTTCTTTTTAATTTTCTTTCAAAGGAAAGAAAGAAAGAGAAGTCTACAGTAGGAACGTAAGCCAATTGTTTAAAAGAAGAGCATCTGGCGAATAAAGCTGCTCATTGTTAAATAGCTACTTCCTTTCAGAAGAAGAAGGAAAGACGAATTAAAACATTAAATGGCGCAAAGACTGTCAGGATGATAAACTATTGAATTGTTTAACCCACATGGTTCTTGAAATTGCATGCACAATGAAACAACTGAATACCAGTTATAGTGGCACCTTAACAAATCTTATTTATGTGGTTTGGTATGTTTTTTTTTTCCTATTTATCTTTTTAGAAAAATGTCATTTATATCCTTGAATCTAAGTATACTGAACAAAAACCAGCTCACACTTTGAAATGTGATATTTCTACCTACAGCATGAATTAGTTTGGCTACAGATCTTAATTGTTATAAAAATAGCAATGTTCACACTTTTTCTTCTATTCTCTCAGGCATTTCAGGTAAAATGAAAGGCTTTGCTATTGTTTTAAGAAAATTATCAGCTATTTTCATTTGTTCTATTACATGCTTTTTATCATGCAAACAGGTAATGTTTGTATGGTTGTGAAAGCATGAAAATCTATGAAGTAAACAAAGAAAGGGTTCTTTCCAGAGAAAGGTGGATGTGGACCAAAGTTAGTTAGGATCTTCATAGAATAAAGAGGCTTGTTCATGTATCGTATTTTAAAGCTAGCAAAATGAGATTTTAATAACAAATTGTAGAAGATGACAGGAAGCTGTGTAAACATAGGAAGGAATATGTATATTCATAAAATATAGACTCAGTTAATAAAGACTAATCCATTCTGCTAAAGTGCTGAAAGATGAGAATATTTTTAGACTTTCATCACCCTTCTTGATTACAGTTTATACTTCCTCAACCGATGTTTGGAAATGAAAATCCTGTGTAAGCCTAGGTTAAACTTGAGGGCACAAAAAAGCTAAACCTTAGGACTATTTAGTCCTTTCCCATTACTTGAAACTGGAGACATTCAAAGATGGCCATAAGAACTACAAGTTCAGTACTTCTTTCTAGATAATGTCTGTACATACATTTCATTTTCAATTATTTTACTGTTCTTACCACAACCACAGTCCATCTTGGCAACAGAGCATGGATTTTGCTCCTATCTCCTGGTTAATCACCAAGACCTATAATCAACTGTAACTATACATTTTGACCTCTGTTTTAATTTAAAGACACCTATAGTAGTAACTATTAAAAAATCCCACTCCCCCAATACAACAAGCCCTTATAGTGCTGATTTTTAAATTTTTTCTTATAAAGTACTTGCTACTAATAATTTCAATATTTTGTTTTACTTCACGGTATGACCATGAATTCAGTATTTCTAAACAAAGAGAGATTATTCTTCTTCTACACTAAACAGAAGATAAGGGTTTGCATAAGAAAATACCATAATCATTCCATATTTGATTTGGTGTAGAGGGAGGAGGGTTGTATCTTTCTTTCATTTTCTATTTAGATTTTTAACTATTTGATTCCATAATCCAGAGTGGCAAATCAGCTAGATTACATTCCATAAAAATGGCTCTTATGGCCATACGTAATGGCTCTTCTCTTAATAAGAAAAATAATAGTTTCATTGCTAAAATGGTTATCAAACAATTATTCTCCATAGGGTTTTTATCCACAAATTTTCACATGGGGATGAAGTCTAAATTCTGTGAACACTCTGTTCAACTATATTAACAAGTCTTAGATTAGTTAACAGCTGCTCTTTTCTGGTTTTATTTTGACTCTCTTTTTTTCTACCTTGTGCTGCTGAGCATCAACCATCTTGTAAAAGTTACAGTGACAGCACCCTGACTTACTCAGAGCTTTGAGGTAAATTTATTTGTACCTTTTCCATGCAATAAAATACCAAGTTCAAAAAAATTACTTTGAATCTTGAAATCTAGATTTCATTACTTGACAGAAAACACTATTCAAGAAACATTGGGTCACAAAAAGAGCAGATAATTTTCATTACAGTAGCCATCCCTTCTCTACAGTGTCACTACTATGATTACAGTGGAATTTTTATTTGTTTCCTTTATGAGGAGACAGCAGGCATTTTATGTCACCAGTGAATTTCTACAATATTTCTGGGGTAGGTGAAAGAGGCTGTTTCCTTTTATAATGACCAGCTAAACAGTCCAGCTATTCCAGACATATTTTAAACTCTTCCTACATTGTCAACTCATTTATCACAATTTGATTTTTGTTGTTATTCAATCCTATGAACAGCCGTCTGTAAGAAACACTTTCTTAAGAAAATATGTGATGATTTAGCAGCACCTCATGCAAAAGTTTGTTTAGAAGTTTTTTTCATATGGTTTTGTACTAGAAACCAGTTGCAGCTTTGCAGAGAAATACCTGGGTGTGCTGATGGGCAACAAGCTGAACATGGATCAGCAATGTATCCTTGTCACAAAGGTCAGCAGCATCCCAGCTGCAATATGAAGACTCTCACCAGCAGGTTGAGGGAGGTGATGGCTCCCAACCCTTGTGAGGCTACATCTGGAGGGCTGCTTACAGGTTTGGTGGACATGTTGGAGTGAATCCAACAAAGGGCTGCATGCTTAGGGACTGGATCATATTTCATATAAGGAAGATTGAGAGAGCTCAGTTAGTTTAACCTGGAGAGAAGAAGGCTGCAGGGGACCTATCAACAGCCCCCAAATACTTACAGAATGTCTTTTGAGGTGTGTGATGGGAGGGCAAGAGACATGTAAATAGAAACACAGGAGGTCCAAACTGCGTATCAGGGAAACCAGTTAAACCGTGAGGCCAACCACACAGTCGATCAGGTTGCCAACAGAAACTGTGCAGGCTTCATACTCAGAGTTTTTCAGGACCTGTCTGGACAAAGTCTTGAATGTTCCAGTCAGAGCTGTGTCTGCTTTGAACAGCAGCCTGGGCTAAAGAATTCCTCCTGTGCCTTGAATCATCTTATGGTCCTGTGGTCCTATCCCACCTGGTGTCCATTTGCTTCTACCAAAGACCATGAGTCCCTCAGATCCTGTGCATTATCTACCATCTTTAGTCAGGTATCTTGAATACTGTAGGGCAGCTCAAATTGCTTTATAGCAATTTGTATATAACAAATTGAAGCAAGGCCAAGGCCTTCCTATTTTAAATAGATATCTAAGCTCCCATTATGGTCAACTAATACCTAATGTGGGATTCAATGATCCAGAATTAGATGCTCAGTGAAAGGTGATGAGGTGATTACCCAAGACACATAGAACATGTTTTTTCACTATAACAAATAACATGTAATATAACCTGAGCCTCAGAGGAACCTTTGATTAACCTCAGTGATTATCCCAGTGTGATTCCTCAGAGCATCAACTTTTAACCTTAGTCGTAAAGTCAGTGTGGTTTAACTTACCTCAAACCAGACGTCTATGGCTTGCTCCAGTTTTGTGAAGATGTCACCAAGTGTAAAAATCAAATGCTCGGAGGTGTCTGACATAACACTGTTGCAGATATAATAGGATTTATGTGAGAGCCATGGGCTTTTTGGGGTGGCAGCTGGACACCAGGACAAATACCCTAGGGTATTCTAGACTGACAGCAATATGTAGCCAACTGATTAATCTGAATAAGCTCTCTGACGTTATACTGAGCAGGGTCTCAGTTCAGCTGCTATGGATGTAGGGTTTTAGTGTCATTTCAAACACCCTCAGTTGTCATGAGTATCTGCTGCACCACACTTATCACCAGTGTATTCCAAATGTTACTAGATGTCTTTGCAAATGACAATTGAAAAGTTTCAAATGTCCTGAGGAATGTTTTTATATATAGATATGTATATATATATATGTGTGTGTGTATTTATATATGTATATATACACACCCACAAACCCCCCGTATTTACCAGCTATATTTGCATATCTAAGTTTAGAAATCGACCATCTGGAACTGCATTTTACCCAAGGAAACATTAACTGTGTTGTATAATAACTAAGAGTCCTTTCCAAACTGCCGACTCCTCAGGCAAGGAACAGATTCTGAGAGTCAAATGCTGATATGCTAATTTGGATAACATCACTTCCTTTGATTACAGATTTTCACTGATGGTAGAACAAAATGAAATAGATAAGAGATAAGATTTGAACTGGAATTTAATTTTAGTTGAAGGGTAGCTAACTCTCCAGAGTTTCAATTTTCTAACTAAAAGAGTTTTCTCATGTAGACAGTGCTATTGGCCACATATCTGGGCAATTGCTCAAGACCTAACACTGAAATTACCTAAACACTAGATTTACTAATAAGAAAACTAATACAGCAGTAAAGAAGAAAAAAAATCTCAGAATATTCTTCTTTGTTGACTAGTATCCAAGTTACAATTCAAGCTTTGATACATGAGCATATATACCACCCTTATAAGTATATAATAAATATAAATAAAACACACATTTTTTAAAATCCATTCCTTTAAAATGTCTATTCATAAAGGTTTATTTAATTTTTTTTAATCAGAGCTATTTTTACTTTATGAAATAGAATTAAAACTTTGTTGGCAGTTGCATTCAGACAGAAATCTGCAGACCATCTGTGACTCAAAACCACAGCACATAGCCAGACCATCCCTGGTCTCAGAAAAATACTAGCCCACTTGACTCTTTAATGACTGCCTAGAAGGCATGTTTCCTACTGGGACAATGAATTTGGCAGCTCTGGTGCATTCTTCTTAGCACAAATGGTGTTGCACCCTTGTTTCAATTACCATCATAAGAAAATCACAGGAACACTATGAGGCTTATTTCATGTCTTCTTTTATGTTGCCTAATTTATTTTTCTTTATAATTTGTTTTTTTACTTTTGGTCTGGAAAAGTTTGGATTTGCTTTTTTTCTTTCTAACAATGCTAGAAACTTCTGAAATATCTGCTTGTTTATGATCTACCACAGCAAAAATTATTCTAAATAACTACAGAAGATTCTACCATGCATCATGGTACAGTTTTGCTAGCAAATTAACAAAGACTGTCAGTAAGATTAATCAAAGAAGGATAAAAATTCAACTTTAGCAGCCAAGGTGAGTTGGAAAAATATTTTTAAAAAATGCCATCAAAAATATGTGCTTATAGACTGATGGAATAAATACATTTTTGCTTCAAATGAAAGAAGAAGAAACACAAGAATCAAAATGTGGAAAACATCATTTAACACTCTTGATTCTACTGAAATTCCAGGAACACTGAGAATTACATATGATCTATTCAAATGATGTGAAATAGAACAACATTTATGTACAGAATCTGTATTCTTTTTTTAAATCTTGGTAACCATATTGAAAAGTATTAGCAAATACAAACTGGTTTTTCTGGGAAGAGATTTTTTTCCTAAAGAACATCAATTTGCTACTTACAAAATCAGCACCTTATAGCTACATCTGAAAACCATATTCACCTAATCTTTGTAGTCCTCAGAGACAGAGAATTTAAAGGCAATTAAATTTTGCTTATAATTTAGGTCATATTATAGCTTCTAAATGAGTAACAAATTGTTGGTATTAATTATGCATTAGCTTTAAATAGGTCTTGCCTTTTAATACAAAACTAATTTCCTGATGGTTGTGGATTTTTTCGTCTTCCTCTTTTGGCTTGTAAAACCATTTGTTTACTCTATGCACATGTGCTAAAATAATTAATTCCTGGTGAAATCTGGTGCAAACGAATGTTCTGTTCTTTCACTTCAAAGCGGAATGACTTTTGGACTTGTGACAGAATTGGTTCGAGACACATATATTTAGAGGAGACATTGTAAGAGGTACATGTAGACCTAAGATATAGCAGGTCCCAAACCACAATAGAGATTATTTTCCCATTAAATCATTGTATTTTACTTTATGATGTCCAAATAGATATTTTTCATTGATAAAAACATCTTTGCATTGATAAAAATGAAATTTAAAAGTATTTTCTATTTTCACATTAATTGGAGACTCAGTGCTGAATACAGAATTTTATTGAAAAGAAGATAAGACCAAGCAGTTGTATGAGTTATCATGCTTTTTTCTGGGAGTTCTTAGAAGTAGGTGACTATGTTTTATAAACCTGTCCTTGTACTTCTTGTCTAAAACCCCACTCAAGGTGTGTGACATGATATTTAAGTTTACGTGTTTATACACAAAACTGACAAGAGATCTTTGGATCTGTGAAAAACACGACATTCCTAAGACTGAAAGAGCTTTTATTACCAATTCTGTAATACCTCAGAAACAACTGTGTGTACAGGCAGGTGGCAGTTTTTCCATCAGTGGCAGTCTCATCCTGTGATCCATTGCTTCTAATGCTCACCAAATAATCAGAGGATGTATCTATTTACTCCTCTCTGTTTGATGCAATACTTTCATTACAGTGGCTGATAGCTCATTTGAGACTGTTTGGCTCAGAGAAACAGAATGACACTTTTAAATTCTGGATTTTAAAGATTTTTATTGTAAATTTGTATAATGGCCCAATGGGAAGTCCAGCTGCCAAGTGATACCATCTTTTCTGCTGACGTGGTATAGCAGCTTTTTGCACAAGTATTGCTGTTGTAATTTATATAGCTGCAAGGAGACACCACAGCATTAAACACCATTTTTTAAAATTTAAGTTATTTTTGCTGTGGTTTTCATAGACATATATAGTTTGCATAAATAGAAGACTTAAACTTTTGATGATGTAATCAAATCACTTGCTAAAATATTCCAAGACAAATAACCTAACAGAACAATTAAATTTTAAAAGATTTTTGTGCTATGAGAAATGCCAAAGATGTGCAGCAATTGATAAAAGAGGGATTTGAAGGAGCAGAAAAGTAACTGATTTTGAGAGAAATTAATTTATATTCCTAAATTTATTTATTTATTTACAGAATAAAGTCATTAAGAGACTGCTCAAGTATACTATACTTGTATCAGTGAAGAAGCCATATGCCCTTTGCATTGACTAAATATCAAAGTACCAAATCAGATTACAAAAAAAAAGAAGAGAGAAGAAATTGTGACCTATGGTAGGAAAACAGGCCGGAAATGTAGGCTGAAGAATATCTAAGATATTTGCCCATCTTATGAAGCATGTATCTTCAGACTGGCATAGCTGCAAACAGGAGGATCTCCTGGCAGAGAAGCTGATTGTTGAAGTGTATTTCAGCCTGTCCTATCTGGATAGGGCTAATGTCCTCTAAATAGTGGTCTTATATCTTCTGAACAGGCAAAATGCCATACTGACAGACAGATATGAGTATTAGCATGAAAAATACTACTATCTACTTCTTGTTTGAGTTTTACCATCTCTAGTCTGGCAGACTACAGAAAACTACAGAAACAGTGTTGCAGCAAGTTGTAGGCAGTTTTTGAAAAACTACATGCTATTATTACTCAATTTAAATAATTAAGCTTTGGAAAGAACAATCCCATAGAAGGCACTCTAACTGTTTCTGGAGCCTGTAAATGAAGCTTACTGATTCAGAATTATCATAAGAAATAAACATGATATTGCAAGGATTTTAAATCTCAAGACAGTTCAAAGAAAATTGAAGTCAAGTTATTATAAGGATCTTAAAACCTGAAATCTTTCCCTTACACTTTCCTTATTTAGCTGATTAACAAAAATTCTAAAGCTCAGTCACAACTAGTTGCACTTTGAAAAAAAAAAATTATGACTTTTCACTAATACACATGAAGTTTTAATAAAAAAAAGAAGTGACTCAAAAAAAGTCAAACACAAATACTTCCAATATTTTCCCAGCATACATTTTTAGTTTAATTTTTTTTTTCATAAGTAAATAAATAAAATTAGGCTCTAGTATGGTTCAGATCATGTAGGTCACATTATCATGAAACTAATGCATAGTGACATTATGCCACCTGAAATATTCAACCAACAAAGACCCTTGTCTCTCAGCCTCAGTGTCATTTTTAACTATGATTTAGTCTTTTTTTTTCCTTGAAATTAGAACTCAAAAGATCTGAAAAGCTCCTATAATAACAATTGAAATAGTAAAAATCTGTATATGGTCATCAAGATGATCTAAGGTCAATACACTGCTCTTTGAAGTTTTTATATGGGTCTAAAAACAAACAAAACAAAATTATGAGAGTAAGGGTTTCATGATCCAGTCTCATGATCTCATATGAGTTTTGTCTATTTTCCTTTGTCAGGTAATTTGGAACAGAATTGTTCATGACTTAGTCTGAAAATCTTGCTATTTCTGACTGTGTAGAGAGACTTGATTCCGAATTCCAGCATAATGCATAAAAACTCATCATAAATTTATTGCAGGCAACTATTTCTAAGTGTCAATTTTGTTCAGCAAATAACACTGTCTACTATGACCTGCTGTAAGGGGAGCATTTCCCTTCTCAAAAACCTTGCTCAGAGCTAAGTGAGGTATAGAAAAGAAAAAGTTTTAGAGGACTAGATACATAGTCTCTTCAAATTCTGCCCTAGATTTCTCTGGTAAGTAACACAAGCCTATTTCTAGAGTAAAACGCTGCTCCCTAGAGCTTGAATTTCAGAGACAGCATGCACATGCTTCATTACTACTCACACAGGGGAAAATAGCTTGAAATAGGCAATAAGATACTCTTTTATCACCCTTCATTTTAACTAATCAAAATGTGGCACCCATTTGCTGTGTAACATGATAGTCAAGAAGGGAAGTTGTGCAACAGACCTGGATAATGTGTGTCAGAACCCTCATTAAGGATGATACAAACTCAGTAAAGCAAGCAAATTGAAAGCATAAGTTAACAGCAGGCCTCCTGAGGTTGAGGAGGACTTTCTTCACTTGATTAGGTAAGCACTCCTAATGAGGATGCAGAATAAGAAGATGCAAGAGCTGCCTTAGCAAAAATATTTGTTGTCCATAATTAGGAGTTTCCAGTTCTATGCTCAAAAGTGAGAGGGTTTCATAGCAGTATAGGACAAAAAATTTATAGAGTGTATGTAAAGATGTCCTAATTGACTGTGCGAAACCAAAACAGGACTACAAGGCTTACATCATTTTTACTCAGTAGGAAGCAGAGTGTTGGTTTGGTTTTTTTTGGTTGTTGTTTGGTTTTGGGGTTTTCTTTTATTTCGATTTGGTTTTAACTTTTTATTTGTTCACAAGAGAAAATAGTATTGGTAGATTGCATTGAGCACATAGCACCAAAAACAACACATTTATGTCCTATACAGTCTTGTTTTTCTAATTAAATATATTTTTTTCTCAGAAAGACTTTACAAGCATTGTTGTTTAATATCCAGATCATTGCTTATAATGTGTATATGAATTTGTTTCTGCACACTTGGCAACTTATAGCTTATTCCCACTGCTGATGCCAGCATTTGTCACTGCTTTGATACTTGGATTATTTTATAGTGATTAGTTCTATAATTCTATTTCCCTAGTCTAAACATATCTAATACCCTTTAAACAAAAAGCACATCCATTCTCCATCTTACTGACATTTGTGCTGGGAAGTTGAGTAGGTGTAAAAGGTTGCTTTATTATGTTTCAAGGAAATAGGTGAAATGTCTATATTTCCTGGTGTATTGTGTAATGAAAAACATTGATCTTCTCATATATCACATCATGCTAATTTTTGGTGCTGCAACAGAAACGACAAGATTTCCTTCTGCCCCTGTTTTTCTCTTCCCCACCACACAGCCTTGTTACTTATAGACTGTTCTCTCTCTTTTCTCTCACAATTTTTTATTTCACATTCTCTCCCACACCTACAAATCTTGATTTTTAACTGTTTAACCTCATTTCAGGTAGAAGCTGACTAATTCAGTGGTCTGAAAGAGATAAGGCCATCACAGTTCCCTGTCCATAGGAACAACCAGCAGAGAGGCTGAGCCCGTATTACCAGGAGGCAGGCAAACCCAGGCACATACTGCATGTACACATATATTCACAGACAGACACACAGATCAGCACAAGGACACAGACGACACCTATGGCCTTTTCCTGTTCCCCTCTCTGATCAGGATGGAAGTTCATTAGTGGAAAGTACATTTGACCCATGCTCCACTGACTGGCAGTCAAATCCCTATACAAACCCATGCATATGGAATAGGTTTATTTGCCCTGACAAAGAGTTAGAGATGGATTTTAACGAAGAAATAGGAGAGATTGCAGTGATCAGGTGCAAAAATGGCCATGAGTTAGCATGGATTATCAACCTGTTTGTAACTGACCAACAATTTTCATGCCTTTTTTCCCCTCTGTCCCCATACTTGCTCTAACCCAAACCTCCTTGGTCAGTGTATTTCTCTGTCTTTGACACCTCCACTAAATAGCTGATAACAAGTCTCACACAATCTCCCAATATTGTTTGTGGTATCTTATAATGACTCCTGTATATTCGCATAATCTACTTAGGTCACCACAATATAAATTCTGTTTCATTCCCAAATTCTTTCCACTTCATTCTCTAACACAGAAAATAGGCTCTTCCCCCTTGTTTGCAAGGCCTCCTAGTATATGTTTCCCTGTTTCTTGTTGCAGATTACTAATACACTAAATGCTTTTTCTGGGCAGACCTCAGGAGCAGACAGTTCTGTGAGGTACCTGTTCACTGAACAGTTTGGTATCTTCCTCCACCAGTCATACTTCTCGGCTTTGAAAGGATCCTTTCCCTAGTGGTATTAGACTTTAAATGAATAGCTTAAAAATGTTCTCATTTCTCTTCTTCCATCTGAAGTCCTTTTCGTCCAACACTTTCTATTTCCATATCTATTACTTTCTACTGCTTTCTAGTGCTTAATTTTATATTTTTACTGTTCACCTCTGTAATTTAACAAGTACATGGAAATGAAATACCTCATCTACATTAGGATTTAATGAGAATTTTTATTTTAGCAAAATAGGAGAATCATGTTGAGCACTAGCACAGAAGCAGTAGTTACTCTGTGTTCTGTTTGGATAGCATAATAGATAGTTTCATATATCCACCATACCATTCTAATTACAAAAGCCTGTTACATGATCATTTCTGTCCCGTAAGCCTTAGTTCCCACTAATATCACTTGTCAGATACCTGAACTTTCTCCAAATTCTGCTTCTGGTCTGGCACTACTTAACACAGATATTGCCCATTTGCTACTAAATCTGCCTCTCTGATCTGTTCCTCGTATGAGACAGGAGGATCACACAAGATGCAGCATAAGGAATACTCCCACGCAGCCAAGCAACATCAGAGGAAGACTGATCAGACTATCAAGATATCCAGCTATCAAGCCTATCAAGACTATCCAGGATGAAGCCACCGAAATTGAGAAAATGTCACGGAAACCAAGGAACAGATGATCCTTGCAAAAGCACACACAATAAAAAATCACTCACTGATGTTGCTTCCAAAGAAATATCATTCTAGCATAGTAAAACACTGTCTTATTGCATTCTCTTAACTACTTTTGTGTTCACTCCGTAATTAAAATATGTAAATAATATCCTCTTAATAATATAGCCTATGTTTAGGCAGCCAGGTTTCCTTCTTGTTCTCATCCACATGTAGCCTATGCTCAGGCTAGATTCCAGTAGAAGAATGTTTGTTTCCCAGAAAATATCAATACTTAATAACCAACAAAATCTGAATAACTCGTTTTGAAATCCATCAGACTGATCATACTGATTTGTCATAATATTTCACCAAAATCATGGAATTAGACATATTTGAATATCCATGGCTTACTAATAAGTCAATTCTGTAATTCATTTTAGCCATATGCTGCTTCTCCAGTATTAACTGAAACATGGTCTTCTATAGTGACTTAGGAACTATGTCTTTTTTTTATTATTCTGAAATGAGAGAAAATACTTACTTTTCTCAATTTAAAATAAAGGTAAAATATACTCTAAACCAACATGGCAAGCCCTGATTAACTATGCTCCTGTATCTCATGAACACATAGCAGATACATCATTTTGCTAACCGCTTTTCCTGTTCTGGCTGATAAGAAGTGAAAAGACGGTATAAATTCACTTGGAAATAATAAAAAAAAAAGTGGCTGTTCTTTACTGCTATGTCTCTTGATGGTATTAATAATAATTTCATAAAATCTATCTACTTAGGAAGGCATGATACATAAATTAAATCAGTGTGGCTTCTTTGGCTTAATAAGAAAAACATTCATAAAGTCTGAGAATTGTCATGCAAAAAAAAATATAAAATATCATTATGTAAGAGGGAAAAACATGGCAGGGTGAAAGAATTACAGATATTTTAATTTTCACTAGAATAAAAGCATGTGAACCTAGAATACACAAAGTTAAAATAGCATTTTAATTTTTTTTAAGTTCGTTAAACACTCCTATGCATAATTAAGGCAAGTCAAATGCAGAAAACTCAGTCTTTCAAAGCTGAAAAACAGCATAGATCATGCTATAAAAATGTATTTAAATTAAGATTGGACTTCAAAGTTTCGAAAAAAGATTTTGACCAAGAATTCTGAAATAGGGGAGGGTGGGAAATTGAAGATGAAATTGAGTTCCCTTCTATTTTCCAAAAGTAATGTTTTCTCAAAACTGTGCAATGTCCCTTGAAATAGAACATACATGTTTATTTCCATCCTTCAAAATAATACTGGCAGGACTTCAGGCACATGAGGTTTTTTCCTCCTAAAAGCAGTGTTTCTCAGTATAAATAGATTCCAATTTTTTCCTTTTTTTTTTTTCAGAGTTGTTTGTAAATTCCCATATGTACTATTTACAAGAAGTTATACTCAGGCTTAACAGAAATGACAGTCTGTTATGACCCATGTGAACATACAGCTCAGTATGACATTCAGAATGCCCCAAGGGGTAAAAAAATTGAACAAAACCAAATTATTTTAATATTTAACATACAAAGAGCTTCAGAAGCAGAATGTCACTTATATTTGATTATCTCATCCTCTAAAATAAAACGGAATGAAATTTTGGGTTAGATTTTCTGATGGAAATCTTTCTGTAGATATAATTGTAATTTAAATAGTAGGAGTCACAATATCTGTCTTAAAGATCTGGCTACGTCTAGTGCAGAAGCTTAATTTAAGGAAGTCCATTGCCTTATCTAACAGTGCTAAAATTTTATACCTCATCTATGTATTTCAGAAATTTTCAGGATCTATATATGTGAATAGATTCATGTGGATATGACAATCTTCTTTATTATATTGACATCTTGCATATTACTTTTGATCTTTAAATTCCCTTCCTACCCAAACCCTCCTATCATATAAACTTATGACATAAAATTATACATCATGAATATGAAAAAATACAGAAATATAGTTTTTCCTTATTGTGGCTTATGTTTTTTAAATGAAACTATTAATTTTCTTATTGCTTGCAAAAACTGTGGCCATAAGAGCTCTTAAACCCTCTCAAAGTGTTTTCTATGTTTCAAAATTAAATCTGATTTATTTGCATTCTTATTCTAACATTCATGATTTTCATTGAAAAGCCAAACTATTATAACCACAAAAGTCTTGAATCAGTTAATCCTGGTGCTAGAAGAAAATAGAAGCCAAAAATTTCCTTTCTCAAGATTTCAGGCCAGCTCTATTCTTTAAAATTAAATCTTCCATGAACAAACACCGTCATCTGTCACACCATAAGCACATCTCCTTTGACATTCAAAGCTTATTTAAAAGGACTCTCTTTCAAAAGTCTCCCACCCCTACACCACACTTCTTTTGTTGCAGGCATTTCAAAAAAACACTTGAAAAGATGGAGGAGGAAGTGAAATGAAATTGCAACATATGAAGTGCAAGTATTGCACGCATGCATAACCATCTGTAGGCCAAACTTTGAAGTCCCTGTTTGGCAAAACTCAAGCTTCTTATCCTTATTTCTTCAAATACTCGAGAGAAAAACCTCTTCTTTCAAGCCATTCCTGGCAGAAAAAACGTTTTGTCCAAAACAACCACACAGCAAGTGATTTAACATGTGCCAGGAAGAATTTGAAAAAGGAAAGCATGGTTTTAAGAGATATTTTGCAGTGGGGAAGCACTTGTGAATTTACTGGTGCACTCATTTTTCAAATATATTTTTAGCTTGGTAATCCCACTTTATCATGAAGGTAGATATATTTTTTTCAATACAGTATCTCATACAGTTTTGGTAGCACAAGGACAGCAGTATCAACATGAATTAAATTACTTATTTAAAGATATAAATACCCTTTGAAAATGAATACCTTTTCTCCATAGTCATATTTTGGGTGTTGTCAGTCTCATTTTATTTTGCTTTGTTTTCTTTTGTTTTCAAGATAGTTAACAGATTATTAATATTAGTAGGTAGGGAAAAATATGATACATTAAAAGAAACATTTCATAATTGGCAAATAAAAAATGAAATCAACTGCCATATGCACATACATAAATGTAGCTTCTTTCCAGCTTGTTTTCTTCACTGAAGGAAAGCTGTTTGCTTTTCTTCCCTCCATGAGTTTCCCGAAATCAGTGTTGCACCAGGAAAAATCAAGCATTCTGAGTGATTGCCAGTGAGAGACAGACCAAAATCTGTTCAGATCAGGGAACATTTTCCAGTGGGTTCAGCTGTCAGATTAAAAAGAGAAATACACTTTGAGCACGTATCTCTGTATATGTATAGAGGCATTTGCTGAAAACTAGTCAAACAAAACAGTGAGTTATATCAGATCTACACTGATGCATTTGGAATTCTTCCTCTGTATAATACACACCTTCTGCTATTGTCACTTTACCAAACTGATGAAGTCAGATGAAGAGGATGGACATTAGAAACCTTCAATAAGAAACTCCAATGTAAAGTACTGCAAATATAAGTGATTTTATTGTAAATTTATATAAGGCTTATATATATACATATATATATGTAAATATATATAAGGCTTAGTAACCAGAAACTCAGGATCAATACAAAAAAGGTAATTTTGAGAGACTTTCATTCTATTTTTCCTTTTCACTCGTGATCTTTTCTGATTATTGAATTTTTTCCCTATTATTTGAAAGTGACAGTTCATATCTCAAATTCATAGATAGAAGTGTATGTCTGTCACTAAAACTTTCATAGCAATAAAATTATGATCCTTACCCCATGACAAACTTTGTAGAAATACATAAAAACTATTAAGTTAGTTCATTTTTTGAAGAAACCAATGCTTTATGAGAAAATGAGACACTCCTTAACTTTTTGGTGCTTTAGGCCATAGTTTATAAGCTCAGTACAAATATTTTTGCTCTGAACATTGAGAATTGTACATGACTGGTCTCTTTGATCTTAAGTGAATCATGCATTTACACCTCACATGAACTTTTGGGAAACAAAACATTTTAAATTTTGCAAACTAAATGCTATTCAATTATTATGCTCCTTTTATTTCCCCCCAATGGGTTTTCTTCAGAACAAAGAATGAGCTTTAAGGGCCTGTCTTGATGTAAACCAACCAACACTGAAACACAGCTGTTTGGAATCAACACAGTGGGGGAAAAATTTTTTGTGCACAGTCTTTTGTCTTACCTAACACTGAAGTCTATATTAAAATTAGATAAATAAAACAGATGTAGGACAAATGGGATACATCAAGGTGAGAGGCACAAAAAGAGAGATTAAGTGGAATGCCAATATATTTAGAACATATATATTTTAATGTGCCCTGGTTCACACTGTAGCTCTCCCTCTAAAGATCTGAGAAAAAAATAATTTGTTTGCTTTGGATAAATTTGTGGCTTCAATAAGAAAAATAGTACAATGTAGTGCAGTCGAGATACTGTAAAGAGAACTTTAGCTGAGTTGACTGCCTTGTGAATACTTTCAGGTAGTTCCAAATTATATCACCTTTTGGGAGCTTCCTTTGTTATTTCAGGCCTCTAAAGCAGGTTTTGGACTGAAATGTTGACTTGTATTTCTTATGCTGTGGTGGATACTTACATCAGAAAAGAAAACAGGAGAAATATAGGCTTGTCATTAGGAACAAGATCTGCCAGAAAAGAGAAGGCAGAAAAGAGAAGGAAGATGGAGGAAATCCCAAATTTGAACAGGTTATTTAGACTTAAAATTGAGAAAAGAGGAGCAGCATTTCCTAGGGGGTTAAATTGTATGGAGGGTGCATCTACCTACCTACATGTCCTATAAAAATACTCTGAGACTTCATTCTAAGCTGAAATTCCCTGATTTCTTCTGTGACAAGGTGATGTCTATGCTAGCATACAGTGAGGGCCAGTAGGAGTGGATCTGTAGAGTGGAACAGCTGGTGCTGAGGCACTGATGTCCACACCAGATGTATTTAACTGATTTTTTTTCTTCAAATTAGTTCATCTCCAGTGTCATGAACTATATACATGTATGGCATTTTGGTATAGTCATGAATCACATTTTTCAGCTTCATCTGAAAGAAATGCGGTTCAAGAACTTGGTTACCATTCCATGATGCAAACTGATGAAAAGTAACAGGGACAACTGGGAGATTCATTCAAAACCTCACTCTGGATAAGTAGTGTAGATTATCTTTGTGAGGATTCTACTGGCACGTTATGGAAATAAAATAGCCAGGGTGCTCTATCTGCTCCATCGTGTAGTCTTTATGATGCCTGATTTGGACCTTTTCCATTCTATGAAAATATTCTCAAAAGGTGATCATGAAACTTCCTTTACATTTCCACTTGAAAAAAAAATACAGAAACACTGAAAAATTATATTAGCAGTCACTAGTGCAGTGTTTCTACCCTTCTGATATATCCCTAAAAAACATAAAGGTTTTTTTCTTATGGTTAGTGGCATATTTTTATATTAATATTTGACTGTTATGGGGGAAATAAAAAACACTATTTTTTTAATCTCTATCATGAGTCCAATTTTTTTTAAAGGTGGTATGCCTAAAGAATTTGAAGGATAAATTTATATAAAGGCAGAAACCAAACTAGCTCAGAATTTTCTAGATTCCATTCCCCTTTCTTCCCTTATTTTGCTCCTCCTTACATTAAGTCATTTGAATCTATTTGACAACATAATACGTAATTTCCTGTCTTCCAGAAGACTTCTACTACAGTCACTTTAAATCATGGATCTCAGTTATGAATAAAGTAATCTTATACTTCAGCCTTCTGATTAAAGAAAAAATAGTTTCCAATAACAGGTTTGTATCATAAGCTTGCTATTTATTGTTATGGCAATGACAGACCCATGCTTATGATTATCAAGTTTAACTGTAATCTTTCAAGATAGCATATGATTTATTTTATAAAATATATTTCTTCTGGCATAAGAAATTACTTGGATTTATTTCCTTTTCTGTTCCTTTTCATAGGAAATAGAAACCTAATGTTCCTGAGGTGTTAGTACTGTACTAGTGCTAAGAGAATTACTTCAGTTATGATCCTCTTTTCACAAGCATTGGGTCTCAGTCACAAGGGTATCATTGGGACAACTATTTTCTCTCTGGAAGTCCAGTGCAAAGTTTGTATCATTTGTACAGGACTAGAAATGCTCCTGTCCTCACCATTCCTGGTAAAACAAAATGCAGTCTTATCGTATTTTCTTCATTATTCCTCTGTTTTCTCTATGAGAAATTCCTAGGTGTAAAAAATATGCCCAATGGCATCTGCTAGATTAATTTTGTTGTTAATTTAGAATTGGAATGTTTTACTGATATGAGCAGGCTTAAAAAGCTTCAGGAGGACTTGGATAGACTAAGAATTACCACGGAACTTCAGCCTCCCACCATATGTCTTTCCATCTTATATTCTCTTCTAGTTCTGGCCTCATCAAAAATTTCATCACATTTCAGCTGCTTTTGATGAACTGGATCTACAGGTTTACAGGGAAGCATTCATCCAGAATACATTCATTTGCACAGGAGAAAATAAAATCCTATTCCAGCAGATGGAAAAGTATATTACTGCTAATTTTTAACATTTCTTATTTCATTTTCTTCCTAAGTTAAAAATTCAGGTAAGTGGGGAAAGTTCAATAAAGAAAGGAACAAATGAAATAAATCCCTTAACTGTGAAAAATTTGGCTTCAGTCAAGGTGAGAGACTGATGTAATTTGTATTTTTTGATTATTTTATTTTGTCATTTTATTATAATGAGTTCTGTCTTCTAAACAAGACATAAAAACTATCAAAATATGCTTATATTTGATAAAAAAGATCAGGGTCAGTTACATGCTTCACCAATAATGCCCAGCGAAATATTATGGGCGCAACTGTTTTATTATCAACTCTGTCAAACGTCCCTGGAGTTATCATAATTAAATATCAGCCTACAAATAACTGTAGGTCTTCCACCAAGAAAATGTAAAGTTTTAATATAATGATAAAAAAAAAAAAAAAAGAAGGAAACGACCAGAAAAAGTACTACACATAAAAAATTATTGTAGAATCTTCTTGAAGAATTAGTCTGGTGCAAGTCACAAAATTATGAATGTCAAATGGCTTCATGACTGTTTCACATATGCTCCCTATAATGATATACTCATTAATTCCCCTCGTTTTGCTGTCACTCTAAAATTACTTTCACATCTGTTTTTGACAAATGGAACTGTGCTTTTACATTAGGCAGATGAAACTAGAGTCAGATCCAAGAAAAAAATTGAAGCACGCCATAGATTTCTCATATAGCTGATGGATTCGGTATTTACTAACTGGATACAACCGGCAGAAGACTGCATAGCAGGTAAATGTGAAATCATACTTAGCTAGATTAAATCTTCTTACAAAGTCTCTTTTTGATAGGTTATTTCTTCTCAAATACATGGTTAAGGACAGAGGCTTATCTAGACTGATAGAGTTAACTTTTCTGTTTTATTGGATGAAATGTTTTGGATAAAGTGGGAAAATCCTTCAGTTCTCAGACTCAGTCACTAAAAACACTGTAATGACTTCAACTATTTCAACTAGTCAAGAGGTTGCCTCTGTTTTGTACTTCTTTNTAACTCCTAAAACCAGTTTTCTGTTCTTCCTTTGTTTTATCCCTTTAATTATTAATAACTGATCATTGGTGAGTTGTTCACAGACATGTAGCCTCTGTCATCATCACATCTATACACTTTCAAGGCCTTTCTTATAATGCTGTCAGTTGTCTATACTGAGTTTTTTTCTAAGCTCACAATTTATTCTATATGTACTCATCTGAGTTTGGCATTTACTAGTTACAGGCATCTATTAAAATTACTAGAAGAATAAGTGCATCTATTAAAATTACTAGAAGAATAAGTGCAGTGTCATAATGCTGTACAAAGTAAACTAAATACAAAACAAATTAAGTAATAATCACTTGGATATTTGAGAACTGCTGTTACAGCTAAGTCAGATAAATAAAGCTCCAGAAAAGTCAGGACAAGTGTAGATGCAGGGGTTCTGCAAAATCAGAAAACCTCTGTTCTGAGGCCTTGGAGATTTTGGACAAAGCCTTTGGTTTTATACTAGAAATGGTAGTACCATATTTGCTCATCTACAGGGCTACACAAATAGATATTAAGTCTGTTAATGTCTAAAACTCGTATTTCATACTTAGGAAGGAAAAGGTAGCATGTGATAGGTTTTCTTCGTCT